>JAJJWW010009519.1:0-117507 GCA_023531295.1 Papaver armeniacum
TGGACCCATAGTTTTTAGCTTAACATGTCCCGTAAAAATATTATAAAATATCAATAATATGGTTGTTATCCAGGTGATATTGTCTGGTTTATGTTATATAGGTATCACCGTTGACGATTTTTTAAATTTTTTCCTTCGTGTTGTCGGTTCATTGATTCCAGGATAACTAAATGGTGGCGACTGATAAACGTGAATGTCACGTCTCAAAGATGGCAGTTAACTTTAAGTGGATGATGTTGAGCGTTTTTATCTAACAAATTAAGTTGAACAGTGGTTTGAACAAAATATGAATTATTTACTTGAAACAGACAAATGAATGTATTTGGTTTAATAAATTATTCAAATTTTTTATTATTTTTTGAAGGAATTTTAGACAAATTGTATAAATTTTAATACAGCGATTTAGGATATCTATTCCGAAGACAAAAGAGTCTAATATGGATAAGAATTTAAATTATCACAACAATAATAAGGTAAATAATTAGGTGAATAATGCAAAAGCTATTAAAGTTGTCCAAGGAGTTGTTAATGTCTTTGACACGACCAAAAACCTGGTAAACCATGTGTATGATAAAGTGAGGAAGATATAAAATGGAGTTATAATACACCTAGTCAAGAATGTAAATTGGCTAAAACAACAAAAGAATTTAGATCCATTAAAAGCTACTCCAAAAAGTGCATGAATATATGCTTGACACGTTCATGCACTCGAAGCTCTTTAGGCATTTCATTATTCTAGTACAATTGTATTCTTTTTCGAGTCCAAATTTTTCTATAGCGGGAGCTATATATCCTTTCTGTACATTGTTTTGAATCATCGTATAGCCTGTGTTTCTGTTTTGATTTTAACTTATCCAGATTTCCGTGGATCATGTATTTGTAAACTTTTTGTTCAACCCCACCTTGTAGAAAAAGACCGATGCATGGTCGTTGTTTAAAAACTGTTTCTATGATATGACCTCCTAAAAAAATGTAATCATGTTCTTGTCTAATATCTTTGATTGTTAAATCGCGGTTATCTTCCCCATATTCAATGTGATCTTCATTCTCCCAATAAGCCTCAAAAATATAAAATGGAGGTATAGTAAGATGTCAATATTACGATGATACTTCTTGTTGCTCTTAACCTGATCAAAATCATGCAACATCAAAAAAATTTAAAAATGTAATACCATTCTAAACCTTTTTCATTTTTATATTGTTTGAATATTTGAGCTCATACTGTTTTTATTTTTTGCATAATCTTCCATTCACTTTTTCGTTTCAAATTCACGTTTGAACATTTTTTTTTAATAATTCTAATGACTCAAAAGGTTTAAATCGATAATGTTTTGTTGATCTTGGTACTCCAAGAAATTCTCCAGTTTTTCTTCGCAATTAGAATATTTTGGCTCTTGATTAAAGACCCATAAGAATTAATCCCTCAAGAATTGAATGCTCTTTCATTTGTTGTCTAATTTGTTCTTGTTATTTTCTAGCATCACTATTAGAGATCTTGATTCTTCACAAAGATTAATTACCTTGTTTTCAAGCAATGATTGCCCTTTCTTATGTCTCTAGGCATCGCCGTCCCTATGTTCTTGGCTCAATCTTTCATCATTGTATATTTTATTTTATCCATGGTTATCCAATATAAGTTTTATTAATTAAATTATGAATAATGCTAAGTTCACATTTACATTTTTGACAATGGTTTAGTCAGTAATAAGCCTATTTAATTTGGAAGAGAAGATTCAACATGTTATAAGGGTTCTTAATTTAACATATTTCTGATGTTTAATTGATCCTAAAGTCTAGTTTATTCACTCCTAGGTAAATACTCAGTACATAGGCAACAATCAATGTGATTATGTATTTTTTGGATGTCAATGAGAATCATTTTCCATGCATTGCCGATGTTTAACCAAGTGAGTTTGATTAAAATGGACAAACATTTTAATGCAAAATATTAGAGTTTCTATATCTATGAAATAATAATTGTAAAATCCCATAATTTGATGTTTAGATCGCAAAGAACGACGTATTGAAAAACTCACAAATCCACGATTTTAAAGGTTTTTTAATTGTCTGATGCTCTTGCAGTTGTTTATCCAGCTGCAGCATTGAAGGGAAACTGTTAAATGATGGAAACTGAAACTCTCAAACATTTGCAACTGATTAATTCGTCGAAGCAAAATAAAAATGTCCGCGCAACAAAATTTTACAACTTTTTGATATCTTAGATTATGATATAAATAAAATATTATAAGAATAAATATTGACTTCCACATGTTAATATAAAGATAACCTTGTAAGGATTTTCATGACATTTCTTGGATGTTGAAAATAAATAAAGCAAATAATAAGAGAACCCCGAGGGTAAACTTCAAGAACTGCAGCACTGAAATGTATGGTGAGCTTGATATTGTGTATTACAATAAACTAAACGGAATCACCAATTCAGACTAATCAAACCACGTACGTACAATAGCCTAAACCTATGCATCTTACACAACTAATCAAGCTACTTTATGTCCAAACTGCAAGTAAAAGTAAAATGATCAAGGTAGAAATCTCACCGTTGTAAGAACACCTTAGAGAATATTTTTGTTTCTTAGAAATCACAGTCAAAACCTGTGCAATTGAAAACCTTAATACATTTGTACAATCTACACAACAAAACCAACCAAAATTAGATCAAATCAATACCGTTGATAACATTGAACCAAATCAAATTCTACTTTATGGTCAAAAATTATCATAGGGAAGTATATTGACACGTAAACAACCATAGGATCTACTTACAATGAGCATCAGTTGCAATCTCATTAATTTTCCATGTGATAACACGTACTTGTGTCTTTGTACATTCCCCTATTAAGCATGTGAAGAATATCGTATACATTTTGTATTCCAGTGGTTGTACATAATTCTTTAACACTTTCACTACATGAGTATGACAAATATTTACATGAGTGATGGAGCTACTAAGTTCTATTACTCCATCCTCTTTCTCATAATTATAAGCTAGGACAACCAAAGCATCACCGTAGGATGCATTTGATAAAATCATCATATGCCACATGTCTTAAGGTAGAACTGGTGCATGTTTAAGCGATCGCTTTATTGTAGCAGTTTTGACTAATGTACCCCTCCAAGAGAGTATTATCCGAAATGTATTAAGAAGATTGTTAGCATGAACTTAACACGAAAAATATACTAATTTATGTGTATTATTTATGGACCTGCGAATCTAAGTGAGGTAGAAAGAGCTCAGGGTGTGGGGATCGTGTTGGCTTCTCAATAAATGTGATGCATTATTTAATTGTTGTGTCATATACTTTCACCCAAGTATTATTAGCCAATGAAATCAATGCAGAGTATTCTAATTCTTCTTCTAATTATTATTCTCAAGTGGATGGATGAATACAAAAAGGCAAGAACATAAATATGTTACATGAGTGGTAAGTTGGACCGATCAGTTGTTCTAAAAAACAAAACAAAAAGTATGAATTATACAAATCTGTGAGGATACGTTGATTTGTAGACAAAAACATCGGTAAGTTCAGTTCTATCTACATACGAATTAAGGGCAGTGTCATATTACAACTGTATGGTGAATAGGGAAACAAAACACACATGTTAATTGAGCAATATAGGCTTTGAGGAGGGTCTTCATAACAATTTACAATGTGGCAGCACCCCCAGCTCAACCCACTTCACTACTAACTTCGATATTATATGTTCTATTAGCCTCTACAAAGATCAAAATATTCAAATAGCACCCACAAACTCCCGGATCAATCTTGGATGCCAATTGACTTTTTGATCCCAAAGTCAAATACCACTACTTTCCGTCGACAAAAACATGTAGGTTCAATTGCCCTACATACGGATTAGCGGCACACCGCAATTGGGTGGTGAATAGAAACACAAAATACACAGGTGAATTAGGGGCTTTGAGGAGGGTCTTCATAATAATTTACAATGTGACAGTACGCCCAGCTCAACCCACTTTGATATTATTATATATTCCATTAGCCTCTACAAAGACTAAAGCATTTAAATAGTACCCACAAACTCCCATATCAATCCTGGCCGCTAATTAACTTTTTGATCTCAAATTCAAACACCACTATTTTCTGTAGACAAAAATATCCGTAGGTTCAATTCTCTCTACATACGTATTAAGGGAAGTGTCATATTGCCACTGCATGGTGAATAGGGACACAAACACAGGTGAATTGAGCAGTAAGGGCTTGAGGAGGGTTTCCATAAAAATTTACAATGTGACACTACCCAGCTCAACACACTTCGCTACTAACTTCAATATTATATATGTCATTAGCCTCTACAAAGATCAAAGCATTCAAATAGTACCCACAAACATCCGGATCTATCCTGACCGCTAATTGACTTTTTGATCCCAAGGTCAAACACCACTATTTTCTATAATATTGATGATGAAAGACAATAATAAAAGAAGCAGGAGATGTTTGAAGGCCTTTCTAAGATAAAATATCCTTAGATTATCTTGCACGCATGTAAGGATGTAGGGGGGGCGGCTGTGAAAATGTGCATTTTGTAATATTAACATCCGTATGCACATCGACTTTATTCTTCATTGTATAACCTAGAGAAAATGTGGAGAAGGTCAATAAAGAGATGCGATGTGGCTGGCAATATGTTGTATTTAAATGGTAGAACATAAAATCCTAGTTTGAGCTTTAGATAAAAGTCTGTTTATAATAAAATCTTATATATCGCAGCGTACTGAAAACACAAACGAAGTAAGAAAAGCAGATGTATTTTTAGATAGACAATAAATACTTAACTATGCCTTTAAAGTTACAATCTTCCAAGTAAAGTTTTACTCCCAAGAAAGTTTATAGAAATGATTGCTGCATACAATGGAAGGAATGTGTTGAAAACATTATGATTTATGTATTAATGGAACTGCTATGATGTTGAATCATGTCATTGCGACACTGGAATTATGGTCATCCTTTAGAAAATTAATAACAAAGGAAAATTATCGTCGTTGTTCATTTCCATATAATTCATTGCAAGGAAAATTACTTGCAGTTTCATTTCAATGTGATTCCTAAGAAATAAAGTAAACCTAGCCCCATTTTTGAATATTTTCTTGTTCTTGCAAGTATGACATTTTATTCAATGGGTACAAAGATAATTAAAGTCGGACAGTGATCCTAACGTGATTCGAACACGCATTCACTTGACATGGAGTCAGACGCGCTACCATTACGCCATAGATTCATATTCATGCACATAAAACATGAGTCAGTTTGGATACCCAAAAGGTCCGGCCATGGGATCCACATAACTCAGATGGTTAAAAGGCTTCTGTTACATCAAAAACACATACTATATATGGAACTGAGATAGCATAATTCTGCCAACATGTATATGCCGCAACTTCTTAAATATCGAATTGATAAAATTGTTTTACTGACCTGCAACTGAGAATCCCTGTCTTACCACTCCGCTTTTCTGTTATGTGTACAACCCGACAGTTTCTTCCGTAACTGCCAGGGATACAGACTAATAATTAATATGAAATGCATACACCTTAGTGGGTTTCTGTAACTAACAAAAATTGATTTTCACTAACCTGATACTACCAAAATACATAAGCACAGCAGGCTCTCGCCTTGAACTTTTAAAACCCCACGCTAGAGTTAACCATCCAAATGGTCAAATGCCACCTTGAACAATAACATACTTCCTACCGCAGAGATTCTACCATGAGACTGATGTCATTGGACTCCACAACTATAGAAAAATTGATACTACACCTTCCAACAAATACATTTTAGTTCCTTCGTTTCCCTGCATTTTAGTCTTTATGAGATACAGAACAAAGTAGTAGCATTCATAGACTTCCAATAATAATAATAATTGTATTGCATTACTTGATTCTGCTAAACAATTGGATATTTGCATCATGAAATCCGGGTAGTAACTAACCCATGATATAATAACTTGAGTCTTGACTTAACATACCCTCAGGATGGATCAAAATAGTAGAGTAAAATAAGTAAAACATGCTTCATTGAAAATGGTTGTATAACAGAATGTCGAGCTTTAAGGTCGTGTTCATTGTAGATACCACGTAACACACTCGAGTAATGGAATTATAGAACTTACATATGTTTAGCTTGTCGGTAACCATGCTTTTATAATCCAATGTCTATGAATAATATTTCACTCACCTTGGTAATTACAGCACCTGCTGTAAAATATGTCTGTCATAGACACCTTTTGGTTATGAATGGGTGATGCATGATAAATAGGAGTCATCACTTTTGGTTTTGTACACCTTCAGTTCACTAATTTTTTTTATCAAAGACTTAGGTTACCAAAAATATTATATAGAAAGGGTGTACTTCTATAGGCCAACATCTCCGCAGATGTTATTGACACCAAAATGATTTTAAGAAATCCGATAGAACAAAGTCTAGTTTTGAATAAAAACTTAAGAAATGCTTCCACTTTTTGATGCAAAAAATGAACCCAATTAGAAGTAAAGTATAATAATCCATACATAAGTAGTTCCTAAATCTTAAATATCCTTTTATACTACTGATATGCGGCAGAAAAAAGGACTGAAACATGGATAAAATGAATAAATGTGATAGAGTGTTGTACCTCTGATATCTGTAGTAACAAATGTGAGGAAGAGTTTTTACTTGTAGTGTTGGTCGTGATCTCCTTATGATACGATAATGGATTTTTGAAAGGACCAAATCTCTGCCTCAATTCAGTGTTCCCTATAGTGCAATGCAATATATTATAGTTCATTAATATAGCCGACATTGATGTACTGAAGGGGAACCTTCAAAGCGCACACACACAAAAAAAAATAAAAAAATAAAAATAAAGAACCAAAAGCACGTAAATAGGCAAAAGTGTTATCCAATATACTAATAATAATGGGGCTAGTAAAGACTCCTTGCACCACCAAAAACGAAAGCATAATGACTTGATGCGAACTACAACCAAAATCTATCAGCGAAGAGACGCATGAATCAATATGCAAAGACGGTGGTGGGATAATTTAAATCATTTTCTTCTAATTTCGGTAACTGGATGTGAGGTACAACAAAAATCCATGAACCTCAAATAAGGAAGCTACTCCATACTTACATTTGGAATACCAAACACATCTATGAGAAACATGACAATTTTAGCTAGTTCTGTTGAGTAATCTAACCAACCATTTATTTATATTTATTTCACTAAATAAGACCCCAAGCTTTTGCAAATTTGTGAAAAGAACCTTACCTCTTTTAAGGAGTAGGACAAAATTTGATCCTTTCGAAGAAGGAACTTAAGCTTTCAAGAGCCTGCATAAAAGCCGAGACTCAACAAAAGTATATCCAAGATTATGTCACTTACTTGAAAAAAAGCAACAACAATAAAAGTATACAATGTAGAGGTGAATCCGGTCACAAAAATGTAAACAACAAGCGGAAAAAAAAAAATCTCAAATCTCGCTCCAGTGTTTCACATATAAGTCACACTACTTGAAATCAAGTTTGCAGCTACAACAATTACAATGGAAAATGGGGAAATGCATGGAACATACTGAGGATTTATAAACCCACATCCCCTACAGAGTTATTCATCAGTATCCCATCAAAACACAGAGGAATTAGATTAGAAAAGAAAAGCGTGTAGTTGCAAACATGGGGAGACTATTAAAGTATTGTAGATGCTGAGATACTAATGAACATAAGTACATTGCATCTCTGGAAAATATTTAAACCCCACGATTCACCACGACTTGTCGTTAGAGATATTCATACGCTTACCCTTTAAGAAACAATTTTAAAGTCCAACATAGGAAGCCCTCTAAGGGTGAGATTCCTTCCCATAACACAAAAGTGCCTCTTAAGCATGAATGTCACTACAATTTCTTCCAATTTACTAAGTTGTTACTTGGTTCTAGCAATTTATGAGATGCCCACACCTACCGTACCAGCAGTTAGTAGTCTGCAGAAAACCATGCTCTACCACACCATATTCATCATTGTAAAAAGGAACTTTTTTAAGTTGTAATCCTTATGTCTAGCCAGCATAATACTCCTTCTACTCGAGCATAAATCACAGAGTAAAGAACACTGCTCCATTCCGTGACCGCAATTGTTAAAGTGAATACAGTGTTGTGCACACACCTTTAAGAGGAGATTTCATAATTTGAAAAAGCATGAAGACAGATACATCAACCCACCAATGGTGTCCTAAGCACCGGAAGCCACACAAATGGAAGCAAAAACGACGAATCTCCCTACATCAATATATGTACCATTAATTTGAGCAGACGGAGGACAAACATTAAATTCCACCATTAGATCAAAACCAAAGCAATACAAAATTTGACTACTATAATCTTAGGCAAACAAAGTTGGCTTTTTTCTCTGTTATGTATATTTCTTATAAACCAACATAATTGAAACAAAAAAATAATGGAGGGAGCTAAGAGAGAGGTCAGTTCCGGCAATGATATGCGAACCCATGTGATATTGTTGGACTTGAAGTATCAAATGAGACTTCTGGACATCAAGCTTCGGTTTACAAAAATGTGTATTATGGAATTCAAACATGTGGAATGGAATCAAGGCTTTCAAGAAAATAGCTTGAATAGCATTTTCTAATTTCCAGTTTCCCGTAGTTATTTAACACAATAAAGTATCTATATGCGATTATACTTACGTGTTAAGAGGCCAGAGAAGGCGGGTGTGCATAGGAAATGTGGATTAACTCTACCAGCCCATCTGCAAGGCACTGTAGTTAACGTGAAAAGAAAGAAGTTATATCATTGATAAGCTGGAGTCTTGGACCCATGGATCATCACATCTATCGCACAGTCGATCGCCGACACTTTTATTGTGGAGAAATTAATGTTCAGTAACAATTGAAAACTAAAGCTTCATACATGGTAGTATGGTACACAGATGACTTACGTTTAGATGTTCCTCTTTTGAAATTCCAAATTAATAGATTACAGTATTCGGGTTATAAAGCAAAGAAATTCAAAATTATATATTTTTTGGGAATTTGAGTGACCCTGAAATATGATGATATGAACTGTTGTCGTGCGGCTGGTGCCACCCAATGTTTTTATCTACATGTTTGAGCTGGCGGCTGATTGTCTTCTAGAAAGATTGAATGCATATGACGGACTTTCAAATAGTAAACAACAAAATGATTGTTTGCAAAAAGATCTGTTGGGAAATTTATCTTACCCGATAAGTATACTCATACACGAAGTGGTAGTGCCCATCTTACTTCCATCAAAAGTATCCTTCTTGTCGTCTCCTCCCTCCTCCTCCTCCTCCTCCTCCTCCTCCTACTTTCTTCTCACCTCCAACACCACCACTACCTTTTCCCTTTCTTTTTTTGTCATCGTCTTTCTTGGGTCGAACAACCACAACATCTCTCTTGAGTGTCTATTTTTATGTCCTGCTGTAGATATCGGCACCATAATGTCCTGCAAAACCTTAAGTTCGATAGCTTGTCATGACTGCCACATAAAAAAAAAAAACATGACTATTTACCTTACTTGAAGTTGTAGATGGCCGAGCAGAATCATAAACTGGAATAATATTAGTTTTCCTAGCTTGAATTGGGTTAGCGTTAATACATCTAACAGGATATGTTTTTCGATGCAAAAAAATATATAGATGTACAAATGCTAACCAAGTTCAGCTAGGAGCCGCAATTTCTCCCCCTGTCGAGTTGAGCATGACTGAATGCGTCAACATCAGTCAGCAAAAACAAATATCCAAAAAAAAAATGGATTTTCACTTTTGGTCCAATAAATGTATCTTCTCTTTTAGTCCTATATACTGATTTTGCTAAACCCACAGACACGCCAACACAATTCCCAATTAGAATATTCATGCAGCTCATGTGACATGGACATAGTATTTCAAAAATTATGTATTGATATGACCATTGTCGAAACCAAAACATGGAATTAGGTTATTCTCGTCTACAGTAGAAAGAATCCTTCCAATAATGAATATTTCTTGCTCCTATGTGATGAACATATTTATGGTGAATTAGCACATGTCCATCCAATCATGTGGTCAAATTTTAAGTTGAGAAGGTATAATAGAAAGGATGGCAAACAAAAAGACATGTATGATATCTGATATTTCAATTTACAAATGAGAAACAGCAAACCCAAGGATGGCTTACCTATGGATCAAAGCCCTGAAAAAAAACTTAGCTGTAATAGCTTCAACAGTGAACATTATGGTCTTACCTAACAGCCATATGAGCTGTATGAAATCCACCAAAGAGATTAAAGACCCTGTACTAAAGCTTCAAAATGCAAAATAAAAAAATGGTAACCCTGATCAAAATAAAGAATAACATGGATTAAAAAAAAAAGAAACCTCAAACCCCAACCAAAAAAAGAAGATAACAAAAATGATAATTACCTGTTGCGACATGGGATTTCTTTCGATTTCTAACAAAACCCAAAATTTAAAGATCATATATATAGAAACTTCAAAATTCTTACCTAAATTACCTAAATACAGATATTTCCCACAAATCTAAAACACAAATCAGAATAACAAAAAAAATCAGAAAAGCATAAAAAGAGCGATAAGAATTAACCCAAAAAAACACTAAAATCTCAACCTGTGTACATATTCTGCAACCAGAACAGAACACCCAAACATTAGATAAGAAAAAAAATATCAAAATGAAATCAAACTCGAATTATAGTGAAGAATAAATTCAACAAAAAACGGAAAGAAAGAAGCAATAGCAATGAAACATGTAATCAAAATCAATAAGAAACAAAACTTTGAGTCAGAACACACTCTGATTAGCAGATGTTGAAAGACGATTGAATAGGAGATTCCACTTCATGAGCTAGTTTTCGGATAACTTTAGAATATAAATTCAACAAACCACGATCAACAAACATAAAAGCTTAAAGAAAATTAATTCAAGTTCGTAGAATTCACTCACGAAAATTGATCCCTCAAGAAACGACAAAACGGTTCTTAGAGAAGACACTCTTCATTATTTGTGTAGTTAGATGTTTCACCACAAAAGCAATAACACAGATCTGTCGAAGTTTGCAGTTCTAGAATGTAGACTAACTTACATACATTGTGTACAAAGTTATCTTGTGTGGAAATAGGAATATGAGCATATGGATTCGGGTGAAATCATCTGAGTATAACTGAATCACTGGAGCATATTCAATGTCAACATGGTATTTTTTTCCAACCACGTGATCTCTATTGCAACCAAAGAAGTATGCAGAAAGCTTTTCCGCGTCATTTATTGCAGATATTATAATAAGTTTCAAACCATCATCCCTGTTGAGAAATAAGCCTTCAATTAAGGCCAACACAAATCAGTGTTATAAGCTTCTTTCATGAGCCTCATCTGCAATGATGCATGAAACCCAAGTCAGTTTCTCATCATTCATGTAATATTACAATAAGTAGTGATTTTTCATGAATATTACCTTGGAGTTGAATTTCTCCCAGTGATTTGCTGGCAACAGCTAATAGAAGTATTATCATAACACCCATTACTTTCTTCCTCAATCCTTTGTGCCGGTAAATCAACAACGATTTTAGATTGAGGAAAGAGAGAGTTATCATTGCGACTGAAAATACCTAAAATTTCCTCCACATAAATTACTTGGGATCTCAACAGTATATCAGGATTAATTATATAGAAACACAGAAAATTGAATTCGGTAAATTCAACAATATCAACAATGGTAGAAAAAAAAAAGTTTGTTCGTAATTAAGAAATAGGGTTATGCCAGAAACTGAATATAAATTAAGAGTTTGTTCCTAATTAAGAATCAGGATAATCGTTCCAAATTATTGTTAGGGTTTTTTATTTATGTGTGTACCATCTTATTTTATTCCTCATCTTTCTGATTCTGCTTTTCCTCCTAAAGCACGAAGTAAAACCCTGAAAAAAAAATCAATAAAACGTCAGGAATTCCAACAGAGAAGAAGAAAGATCCGCAAAAAAGAAGCACAAGAAGCAAAAAGCCAGGCGTTTTGCGCAAGAGACGAATATAATTTGGGAGGAAGGAATTTTACTTTAGTGTTAAACCGGGTCTTGTTTCCGGATCGGACGCTCGAAAAGAAGGACTCCATTACTTTGGAATACGGTGAATCTTTTGAATACGGGGTTGCGCCCGTGCTTTGCACGGGCTCAGATTGGTTATCACAAAATCTAACTTAACTTTGGTATACTACTCGCTAAGTCCCGTATCTACTGCAATAGGTTTAACGTCACTATCTGGACTTGAATTCATTAGTCCCGTCTCTTTGTTTATATTACTTTCCAGGAATAACCCTTTATATTTTGTTGATCTAAATTAATAGCACGCTAAACGGCAGAAGGACAATGGTGTTGTATAGCAGAATGAAACATTGCATGCGATAAATTGTACAAACTTCGTTTTCATAGCATAATACAAAAGACATGAAATACATCTCTGTTCATGTTTATTCATTCTTTTACAAACCTTACTTCTTTGTTCATATCATGGATGCACTTCCCTAAAAAATTCATATGCAACAAAATAGGATTCTCAATCCAAGTTTTGTCCAATACAGCTCTTAGGTACCTACATTTGTTTGCCAGATATCGCTGCCGTACTTTTGGCCATCCTGGGCAAATTCTGGATGTAGAGATCATACGGTCCATGTGGGTACTTTATCTTTCTCATGGTGAAATTTTTCTATTCATATTAGACTCGTCAATTGTAATCTGGTAATCCAGTTCCACCACAAAGACCTTGAGTAATGTGTCCTCCACTGCCTCCCTTTTCTTTTCCTGGATACATGAATAGGCAATGTCAGTGAGTTGAAAATACAACGATACATGATTTGGATAACAATAAAATAAATGTACACATCAATAATTTTCCAGTATTAGTTTGCACGGTTACCTAATTTCTAGTCCAAGGGAAGATTATTCTCAGTTAATTTCTAGATGTTGTAGTTGTACCAAGTGGAGGTGCATTCTGCAATACAAAGAACGTAGTGAAATTGCTTTTGGCATGAGTAAAAAAGTTGGACTAAAATTTTCGATAAAGAGGTGGGTCATAATAGCCATGGGATGTATAAGTCTGACAAAATCAATAAGAGACCTTATCAACTTCTCTTAATATGTCATGCGAGGCTGGTTGTTCCCGATTAACGAAGCTAAGATTACATGCAATTTTTATAAATCCGGCATAGAAGTAGTTTGCAAAGTACCTCATGTATATTTAAAAAGACCGCTTAAGCATCCATGGCCATCTGCTACTCCATGACCTCTCCGGTACAGGAAACACAAACCAATTAAATCCAGTAATGTTAAGACTGCATCGCATGCAACAATATTAAAGTGTCAGCCAGGAGCGGAGGCACATGGAAGGGTGGGTGTGCAATTGCCCACCCTTGGTTGCCAAACTCCAGAAAACAATGACAAAAATTGAGATACAAACCGCTTCAGGACGTAAAATTTCGATGAAATTGAGATTTCTGCTCCAACTTCCTAAAACACGGAGGATGATGAAAGGTTTCAACGATTTTCCAACAATCTTATAAACGATTTCTATGTTTTGAGTAAGCTAGAAAAAGAGAAGGGTGTTAAAGTGGGGAACTGGAAGATTTTAAGATTTTAAATAAGATGAAGAAGAAGATAATTTTGCCATTAATTCATTCCAAACTAAAACCTAATCGATTCTATTATAACATCTTAAAAAACACATCTTTTTGATTCTGCATCGACCCCCCTGAAAAAAATCAATACAATCAAATCCAGGTAACTACATCAAAGAAGCAAGGTAGAATCGAGAGAAACCAGAAAAAAAAATAAAAAAATGACGGAGGAAATGTGTTTGGGAAGACAAAAGAGGAAAAATTGTATAGATTTTCTCGCATGTGAAAAGACTATTTACAAAAGCGAGTGTCACCAACCCTAAATTCGTTGACCCACGCCTTCCCACTTAATATTAGGCGAAATTTCCCAGCCGTCCAAGCAAAAACCCCATCCGGAATATCCCTACCGTCGGATCGGGGTCCCCATTAAACGTCGTCCGTCTGATAGCCCTGGCTATCATGGACACAAACCTCATACCTTTTTATAACTATGATATTTTAACCATTAGAGTATTGCTTTCAAAAATCTTATTGTTTTGTCATCTCCTTTGTCTGTAACTGTAGTGATATAAACATAATGAAGGTGGGTGATCCTTCCGTTGCCAAATCTCAATCCCTTGAAGCTATTTAGATAGTGCACCTATGGCCATATCAACAACATGCAGAGGTTAATCTCGTGTTGGGTTAACAACATGTAGGAGAACTTACTCTGAACTATCTTAAAAAAACACTTGTTATATTTCATTCCAGTCATATATATGATATACTTGGGCAAGAGTACTCTATATCTGGTAGAAGCAAAGAATTGTTGCTTCCAATGTGTAATCAGAGAAATATAAGACGCAATTTGCATAACATAAACACAGTTAGTAGTAGGAGCAGAAAATTGTTCTTGAGAGTTGAGACCACATCTGGTGGGGGGTTATTTATTTTAGGTCCACCCGATAATACTGGAAACATAAACAGAATGTCAACAATTATCGACTGCCAACACAGACAAACCAAGGAGTCATCCGTAGGATCCCATAGTCTTGGCTGGGAACACCGTGGGGACTTTGTGAAGCTTCTTCAGGAATAGATGGGATTTCACACCTTAGATGAAGCTTTATATCTACCAGTCCAGTTTGAAAAGATCAAGTGAGGACCTGAATTTAAATCAGTATTTTAAGTGCAAGTATCTAACAGAGACTATGGCTTTACTAAAATAAGTTTCCAAAAAACCCCAGGAAATCCTAAGTTTTGACTCAAGAATTTGAGGGCCTGCATAGTACATGACCGCAAGTAATCATTAAGCACTTAACAACACAATAAGTTCCTACCAGTTCCAGGAGCTTTTCAATCAGCCCATCCTACCAGTTTCAGGAGCTTTTCAATCATCCTATCGTATATTATTACTTAATTTAATTCTAAGATATATAATCAATAATAAAAACGATCAATTAAGTCATTGAACACCAACACGTTGATGATCTCATCAATTTCTTCTTTTGTAAATTGTCTCTCACCCAACATGAATTAAAATTTAATAGATGTTCATATTATCTTCAGTAAACAGGTTGTGAGTCTAATGGTCGGATGGTGAGGCAAGTTGGCAGTGGGTGATCAAACAATCTGCCTTTCTCTTAGTGAATTCTTTGGTATATAAGAGTGAAAATATACTGAAAAATCAGTTTATTTATGTACTTTCCTGCATGTAGATGAGGAACTAAAATGTTTGAAATGCTGAATGCCGTGTCTCTCCAAACCATTTTTTTCAAGGGATATTTTTGTGTTCATGAGAATCCTTTTGCCAAAGGCTGCGTACCTTTTCAAGAACTGCGCAAGCCTTCATATTTGCAGTGTCATCTGAAGAACCAAAAGATTCAATATTTTTCCTTCTCTGGACCATGGACTTTTCATCAACTAAGGACTGGCGCTTTTGGAAGTTTGATTCCTGGAAGTCAAAATACAGTATAAGAGAAAACTTAACCCCAATTCACTCGAAAAAAATAAGTTACATTAGCACCAGAGTACGACAATTTACACAACCCACACGAAGAGATAATTGGTTGTTGTTTTTAACAAATATTGGGTTAGTATTTATACATCTAATGATCACCGCTTTCAGAAGTAGTGCAGTATAAAAGTACATAAAACAAATTGAATATTTACTTAAGGTTGTTGGACTTACAACACTCAGTATGTGGAAAATAACATAGAAGATTAATGGGGATAAACGTGATGACAAGATCCCATCTTGAACTGTAGCATCATTTGCAATAATTGATGCCCCATCAAATTAAGAAGATAATTCTTAATACCTGAAACTGAAACTCCGAGTAAACCCCAACTGAAGCCCTAATTTACATTCTATTGAAACCTTAACATAAATAAAAAAATCCTAATAGTGATCAAAAAGATAAGAAAAAAACATCTTCAACAATGAAATCAAAACCACAATCAACTTTCATAATCTGATATACCTCAAACTGAAACGATGCTGTAATATTCAATGAAATAAGAGGAGAATAAGATGCTACGACATCTGGCAAGATAAGAGTCAGCTAAAATGAAGTCAATAATGGTAATATATATATACCAAACACGACCAAGCATTGATATTCACTTCGGCTGTTGCAGTAGATTGTCCTAATCATGTAGTCAAAAAACTAATTAAATTGGAAGCCAATTCATAAAAAATGAATAATCCAATACAACCTATAATTATCCGATAACAAATTTTCAATCCACCAAATTTGTTATATACAACTTAGCATCTGATCATAATGTAGCCCTTGTTCCACTAAGAGTTACACCCTTGGAAGTTGAAAAGTTCTTTTAACCTTTTCAGGGCAAGAGCAACTTGATTCCGGTAAGTGATATCTCTGTTCTGCTGGCCAAGAGCAGTTTTACCTTTGGAGTCATCTGCAAAAGAATTGATAAATAATTCATCATGAGGAGATACTGATAAAACAATAAAAAACAGCAAGACCAAGGATGGCTACTTATGGATCAAAGCCCTGAAAAGAAGCTTAGTAGTAACAGCCTCAGCAATAAACATTACGGTCTTACCTAGCTGCAGCATGAGCTTTATCAAATACACCAAAAACAAAACGATCAAAATCTTGAAACTACATTATAATCAAATTCTTATTAATACAAATAAAATTTTCCAAGGCTCGAAACGATCGACAATGCAGATACTTTCAAAACTGAATAATATATATTCCCGTATGATATGTACACCATAGCTTAAAAAACAAAAGCTGCAAATTCATATAAAGAATATATCGTGTCGATAGAAATATTAGCATATAACCATACTACAAAATAATCAAATTCTTATTAATACACAATAAAATTTTCCAAGGCCCGAAACGATCGATAGTGCAGATACTTTCAAAACTGAATGATATATATTCCATTTCCCGTCTGATACGTACACCATTGCTTAAAAAACGAAAGCTGCAAATCCATATAAAGAGTATATCGTGTCGATAGAAATTTTAGAATACAACCATTGGAAACAAATTTACTTTTTACCTGTTAACTAACGCCAATTACACGTATAAAAGCATATGTTAAGTTCATAAAACATTTATTACAATAAAAGCATTAATTATAGTCAAATTCCTTATGTGTTAAGTTGGGTGTTAAGTTGCTGATCTAAACACTTGGCTAAACACATTTAAAAGCATCAATTACAATTACCTCATTTCGGTGAGTACTAACTTTTCATGTTCAAGCCAATCTTAAATTGCTTGATCTTGAGTGAACAACTCAAATGCAAGTATTGTAATCATAGGTTTTGGCATTAATTTTGATGTGGATGATGTATATTTTTCAGGTACATTATGGGCTTCATTTTCATGTGTCACGTAGAATGTTACGGTAAATAATATATAAACCAATCTTCAGCAATCAATTGATTAGATAATCTGTCGATTTTCATACCTCTGCTATCAGATTTCTCCATAAGCTCTTTAACTCTCTTTCGGATGACATATTCTGAATTTTTCCCAAAAGAAAGAAAACAATCGGTCCATTGTGATCTTCTACCTCAAGGTTTAAGATATACCCGTATAGGGAACCCTCTCATATCATTCAAAGTATTTCTGCCAAGGTAAAATAGAAAAAGCATGGATCAAAATTTTGGTTTAAATAATTCCTTTGACAGAGGAATCCAAGCAGAGACCATCAAAAGTAATAACCTAGCCTAATACCTGAATTTAGATAAGAAAATTGTAATTAATGTTGTTGTGTATTCTCCAGACTCCCCTACAAAACAATAGGTTCTTTGAATTGAAGTCATAGTCAAGATATCAGCTTACTTCGAGTTTTGTCTTTCTGCAAATTCACCAGCGGACTCATTAGATACTGTTTTTGGCTAATAACCAACCACCACAAAGAAAACATGAAAGTTCTGATAAGAAATTTCAGCATTTTTATTTCATAAGCATATCATACGCACAGGTTTGTAAGATAGTTCATACCGTATAAGGAATTTGCTTCTTAGCATTAACGTCAACCACCGGTGCAGTTCCTGTTGAATCCAATCCGAACAATTATCAGTTAACCCCATGTTCTATAGATTTGGATTGTGGAGTCACGTCTTCTTTCAAATCTTAAACAAACAACAAACCAACTAAGCAAATATTGTACGGCTAAATTCCAAAAATTAGTATAGCACTGAAACTATCCTAATACAACACATCCAAAAACTATTCAGATCAAGTGAAATTCAATCAATACATACCTCAGATGGATGCTGGCTTGTAACACTAAGGGAATTTCTTGTGAAACAGATTGCAATTTGGGAGTGCATACTAATTGAACTTAATTGAACCACCTGATTGGGTACAGTAAAAAACATCCAGGCTTCATTGATTTCTCATAGTATGTTCCTGAATACTTCTGATACCTGTAAAACAAAGCTACTAAATCATCAAGAAGGGAGAAAATACTAATAAGGAATGACTAATAATCGATAAGTTGTAGCTAAAAACCCTAGAAATCGATATACATATAAAACAATAACTCACAAAACCTAATATCATAATTTGCAGCAATCTCACGTATCTCGATAAATCAGGGTTTGCTGCAATGGATTTCGAGATCGATACCTTACCAATCATTTGTGTTGCTTTTCGAGTGTTGCTTTTCGAGAGGAGAGGAAAAAGGATTCGTGGAGAAAAGGATCGGTAGAGAAAAACCATTTCTGATCCACCCCGAACATCAGACTATTTCCTGGCTCGGGTTGACCCACAACCCCTCACGTAACAGTACTGAAATTTCTTAGCCGTCCAAGTCAAAGCTCAATCCGAACGATAGGGACCGCGGGATGACCCTCTCCGATGAATCCTGACCATCTAATGACTCTTTGATCAAGGAGTCAAACACCACCTTTTTTTATAACAGTGATATAGGATAACACAAGTAGTACATAATCAATCTAGATAGTCTAAGTCCTTATTAATTGACATCAAATACAAGATTCGATCTTGTTGAATTCATATCTTGAAAGATATGAATCACAAGTTTCATACTTGTTAGAATTTAGATCCTCTTGATTTAAATACGACTAGATTGATCTTGCATATTGATTGTGAGATCGTCCAAGAACTCTTCTACACAATCAGGTTCACAGACTTTATGTCTAGACATATTGATTGCGGAAGAGAAACATAAAAACTTTATATGCATATTTGTCAAGGATCTTTGATTCAGATCTACTTGCAATTGTATAAGGTTTTTCTCACACAGGTTGCCGAAAGAAAAATTTGGTGGTTTACTTGGTACCCTCTCATTTTCAGTTACCAAAGTGTATTGTCAAAGTTATCTATATGACAGAAAATTATCGATCACAATTTATAACCATTGCTAAGTTATTTTTATAACAGTTGTAAGTGTCACTAATTTCTTGATTTTCACGCCGACAACCATTTTTGGGGTATTTTATGCCAATCACAACTTTATGACCCAAAATGTAATCAAAAAAAATATAAAATAATTGGGAAGCCCTAGCTAAATGAAAATTGTGATGTCAATATATGAAATTATCTCCCTATAAACTAAAACTCTGATACAAAAATTGACCTAATAACATATATATATATATAAAGAAAACATATTTCAAATTCGCCTAAAGCACCCAAATACGTTAAGACGTCCCTGGTGCATGTAGAGGGCTATTTGGAGAGGTAGAAATGCATTGGTTTTTGAGCAAAAACCTCTTAACATCCAATCTGTTACGACATGGAATGTACTTGTTCACTATGTTTTATCATCATGAGGAAGATAATGTTGATCACTTCTCAGTCCCAGCTCAGAATTTTACTTCCCCCAATAGGACTCAACAATGGAGGTCGCATTCAACAGATGTAATAAAGATAAATGTATATGCAACGTGTTGGCTCATCATGTGCTTCTGTGGCTAGGAATCGTGATGAAAAATTCTTACTGCACAAGCTGAAGCTGCTGATAACTAGAGCCCTTTAATTATTGAAGTATCAGGATTTTCGCTTGCTCTTTCACTTGCAACTAAAATAAATTACAACAAAATTATCATTTTAGGTGATGGTGAATCAGTGGTCTTAACTCAAAATTGTGAAATCTCCAAAAAAAACTTTGGCGAATTATTCAATATATTGACTAGATCAAGTAGCTGGTTAGCCAGTTTGATCAAGTGGTGTTTTCGTATATTCTACAAGCGGCAAATGAAGTTGCTCATCTACTGGTTGTTTATGATGCCAGAAATAATATTCACCATTGGTGGGTATTTTCCCAACCTCCTTGCATTTCTTCTCGTCTTCCTCTGGAGGAGAATGTTTCAGTTTGTGTTATTGTTTGTTGCCTGTCTTTCTTTCGTACAACTCTCGATCAAAAAAGAATGCGTAAAGGATCGTTTAAGTGGTGGTGTTTGTTTTACTTTGATGCAAAATAAATTTTATTACTCTTAAACTGAAAGTATATGAATCATCTCAACATCAACTTGTTGTTTAGAAATTTTGAATTTCCAAACATGTTTAGCCAGAAAATCCGCAGGTTTATTGCAATCTCTATTAATATGCTGGCACATCCAGCTATTAAAATCACTTCTATTGAAATTTATGCTTTCTATTATCCTTTCATTCTGGCAAGATAAGCTTGTGTTTAATCCACAGTTGCCACATTTTTCGAATCAGTTTCCACTTTCAAATGTTGTATTCCAAAAATTGTTGCCCAACGAACTGATCCTAATATAGCATCACATTCAGATTTCTCTGGATCTGGATATCCATATTTATAGATGCATATTGAGGATTGGTAGGAACATGAAAAATTTCTAGCGATTAGACCAATACCACTTTCCTTAAACTTCAATTTAAAAGATACATGACAACATATAAAAATAAAACATTTAGAAGGAGGTATCTAGTTGGTATTTCTTATAATCAGATTATCACTTTTTTTATATTTTGGAAACCTGTATTGAGACAATTGATAATATAAGACTTGTATCTTCCTTATTGTACTGTCTGGATTCGTCTTAGTGTATACATTTCCTTCAGACTTCCCAAAGAGCCACTGAAATCTGTACAATCCATTTATCATCTAGAAAGGGGTCAGATTTTTTCTTTGTGAACCAACTTGAAATCCATGAATGAGTGTCATTGATCTGCTGCTACCAGGTACCGACATGAGCAATGCTCTTGTGAAGGAACCGTGCATAAGGATGTGATATGTGGTTTCATAGCCTTGACTAAAAAATCCACATGTTGACATATGTCAAACAAATTTCCTCACCAACCTTTCACTAGAGGGAAAAGTATCAGAAAAACATTTTCATATGAAATGCTTGATCTTGGGCATTATTCTCAGACTCCAAAGATTCTTCCAAATCTTCTCATTTATACTACTTTGTTGTTAGTTGTTTGTTTTTAACTGCGTCAATTTATGATAGGCACAGACTTTAACCGTGAAAATACAATTTCTAGTTAAGGTCCACACCATCCTGTCTTCAGAATTGATTGGAATTCTAATTCTCAAGATAATCCTTGCAATCTCCTTTTATAACAAGGAATTAACTATACTATTTCTCCAAGTTCCGTGGTCTTAATTCATAAGCCGAGAAACCAAAGTATACTACTGTAGCTCCCCCAAAGCTAGCAGCTGACTAATCCAAGAGATTAACTAAAATAAAGATGCACTAAGAATCTAAATCATTTACTTAAACATTCAATTAAGAAATCTGCTTCAAAACTTAACCCAAAACTAGCCCCGCTCTGAAATATATATATACAAGAACTCCTCTCAAATGATACATTTAAAATAGTTATTTGGTTTACAAATAGAATATACAACATAATAAACATATCAGAAGTTAGCCAAGTAACAGATTCAACTCCTCGAAGCTTTCGCTGCGCAACTCTGATCTGTCTCTGAAACTGAAAGTGGGAATGGGTGAGCACATCATCCCTAAAAGAGGTGCCCAATAGGAAAATAACATTTAACTTTAAAGTAATCATTAGAATGATTTTGAAAACAATTCATGTTTTCCCAAAACACTAAAAGACAACCAATTCACAGTAATAAACAATCATGGTATATGGAACTAACTCCTTCTTTAAAACAATGAATTTCTGGATGTCGACCAATTCCTTACACATCATATTGTATACATTGACAATGAAATATATTGGATGTCGACCAATTCCTTACACATCCAATATTATGCATTGGTGTCGACCAAGTCCTTACACACCAATGTTGATGTCGACCAATTCCTTACACATCAAAGTGAAGGAGCGTATTCTATATACCTCAGATGATAATTTTCATTTCCCAAACAATTCATAAAAACAAACAAAGCATTATAATTCCTTTCCAAGCAATGGAAAGATTAAAAGAATCAACAGTTCTTTCGGAATTTAAATAAAATAATGCATGGAATACACAATCAGATAATGCATGAATTTGTTAAACATAAACTTTTGTAAAAGAAAATAATAATAATTACAATAGAGTTAAATATAAATTCCCACCTCTTTTGATGACAAGCCACGCCTACCTCGAGATCCACGATCCACTGGTTCATCCCTTGAATCGATCGTTGTTAATAACTAACTGTTAATCACACAATAACTCTAAGAATCTAGCCAAAATGGCTCACACAAGAATCATACAAGTCTATCTAATGATTCTAAGCCCACTTATGGTCATGTATCTTCTATTATCCATATTTAGCATATCTAAGAGTTACTAATTCTATTATCTAATGATTCTGTAATCCATTAATAAGTCTTATGACTATCTACAACTTTGTAGAAGAGGGTAAAGGCTATTTCAAACCACAAAGGTCCAATTCATCATTTATAGGAAAACTAGTCCTAAGCCCAAGTTTACTAAACAAGCCCAGTAAACTAAGGTCAAGTCCATCTGAGTCAACTAACGATCACTGACGGTCAAAGGGGTCAACTAACTATCCACGTCAAGACAAGGTCCAGGGTCAATTAGTCAAATCGGTCAAGGTCCACTGAGTCAAGTCTGGTCAGGTCTGGTTACTGAGTTAACTCAATCAGAAACATTAAGTCAGCTAAACACATTGAGTCAGCTAAACTGACTGGGATGACTAACAGGCAACAATCCTATTTCAGACAAACCTCAACTCTAATATTATATTCTCAACTTCTTGTTAAACAATTCAAATACAAAACAATAATGAATTTCATTTACAAACAACAACTTTGATTACCTACAATATGCAGTTCCAATCTTTTCACAGCCAACACTATCTAAAACTCTAATCAACCATCTACATTCTCTTCATTCAGTATCACTACAATCTAATACAAACCTCTGTAACCAAACCCATATCAACTCTCATAGCATCAATACATTTTCATGCACTGTCATACCATTCCAGTTCCACCTATTTACATTGAACATCAACATTTCATTCATATTCTTCCTCTGCCACATCAACATTAACTCAGATCAACTCATAACACCTATATCCTCCTCCATTGACATACATACTCACAGTCAATACCCATCATCAGTTGCAACCACCTGCAATCCACATATCAGAACTAACACAATCATCACCATCATTCCAGGTCTCATCTTTCCCTTAACCAGATTGTATCATCACCATTTACTATTCTGCAAGGTCACTACTTCACACCAACACACTACAACCAGATATTCAAACCATAATTTTATAAATTCTCACATCAACATCACCATGTTCATCTTAGCCATTTTCTGCACCACCAATTTAACACTCTACAACTGTAACTCGATTTCATATCCACCATCTCCATCTCTTCACTGTCTCAATCACCAGTTCAGTGTAATAATCCCTCCTCCAGTTCCATACACATACATCTATCTCATAACTTAGATCAATTTAACAAACTCATAACTCAGTAATGAAAGTACATAAACATTACTAAGTTAACTAAGAAGAATAATTACCTCCAAACAACTTCTCTTAACCAATTGTCTCTTCTTCTTTCTTTAGCTTGATTCAATACTCATCTTGCACATCAAAAAACCACCAGCTCAGTTCATCCAACACCGAAACACTCTCATCATCACTAACAGTTCTCATCAAATTCTCATACCTCCATTAAAACAGAATCAAACCTTAATTCATCGATTCACTACCAAAACATCTCCCCAATGTTAATTCAACACAACCCTTTCGTTCTTCATCTCTTAACAACCCAGTAAACCTTCTATTTCCATTTGAATTCAGAATCAATATGAAACCCTAATTCCAATTTCGGTTGCATGAGCTTCTATTTCATCTGAGATCAAAATCTCAATCCAAGTCTTCAATTAACGCAAACCCATCCTTCAATTCTCCTCTTAGAACACTAATTCCATCTCTTAATTCTTCTCTGAGCTTTTCGTAGAAACCCTAGCTTCTAAATCTCTTCCTCCTTCGAGTCTAAATCCACCACAGACACCATCACCATCACCGCCGACTACTGCCTGATCTTCTCCACCTTCTGCTGATCACAGAACTTCCATTTGATTCTCTAAAACTCGCAGAAGAAAAAGAACATGAAGAGAAAGAAAGAGAAGATGAAAGAAGAGTGAAGAAGAATAGAAAAGAATGGTTTTTATTCGATCTGGGTAGAGGATAAGGCCGACCAAAACTGCTAAAGGCACCCGTCCAAACGATAAGGGCAGCCAGGCGGTTCAAAGCAAAATGACTTATTTGTCCTACATACAAAACCGATAATATCTTCTTCATCCGATATCTGATTGAAACGTTCGAGTAGTCCATTCCGCGTAACTTCTCGAGATCTATCCAACGGTACTAGTTTCGTATCTAAATCGTTGTTTAATTCCTATAAATTATCGTTCGAGTTACACTAAATGAGTTATTAGCGGTTAAGACGTCTCTTGACTAGTCTAATAGCGTTGACGAGCTTGAAGGTCTTTACAACTACTGAGATTCAGTGATGGCTTGCTCTTTAGGAGCCGGTGGCTGTTGCATGTTTGAGACCCAATTTTCATCCCAAATTTTGATTTTTTTCGTCCATTTCCAAGCTGCCATACACTATATTATTTTATAAAATTCACATTTCTGGAGAGGCTTTTCCATGCCCAAGTAGCAGACTTCTTATCTTCAGCTTGAAGTAAACCAAATTCGGGGAAATACCTTGCCTTTAAAGCATTACCCCATAACTGATCTTTACTGTTTTCAGATCCTCCATGCTGCTTTTGCAAGCATTGCACCATTGAAACAACTTAAATCTCTAAAGTCTAAACCCCTCTTATCTTTAATTTATCAATGTTTAGTCCAAGCAGTAATACATCCTCCCTTGGTTGATTTCTTGTCCCAATATAAATTTTTTTGTACTTTGTTTATTTCTTCAATAATAGATTCTGGAATTTTAAATATATATGCTCATTTAGTGGACTGTTACAACATTAAGGATTGTCTTGATAAGGGTAGATTTTCCAGTTTCGTTCATAAACTTTCCTCGCCAGAAATTGTTTTTTTTTTTTTTTTTTTTTTTTTTTTTTTTAAGAATAATGGTACCCCAAGATACTTATCATTTAAACTCATCTTGTTTACTTTAGGTCTTTTAGTAAGTATTCTGGAGTGTCTTGGATGCACATTCTTTGAGCATGAAAACATATAACTTTTGGAAATTTACTTGGTGACCTGAACTTTGCATAAAATTATTATGTTATGAATATTTGCTTTACTGACCAACAAACAATCATCCGCAAGTAAAATATATGATACCTGAGGGGCGCGCAGAGCAATTTTGACACCTTGTATCTTCGTGTTCTGTTATGTAAGGGGATAGATCCTCTAGTGGGCTTGAAAGAAGAGCAGGGGCACTTTAAGTCTTTTATTAATCTGACCAACAAACAATCATCCGCAAGTAAAATATATGATACCCGAGGGGCGCGCAGAGCAATTTTAACACCTTGTAATTTCCAAAGCACACCAATCACCATCAAATCCCATATGTTTCATTATCTTTACCAAAAAAAGTCCACTCCACTCCGCCGAATGCCTTCAACAAATTCAACTTTAAGATCATATAACATTTTTTCCTTTCTTCTTCTTCTTCTTCAAACAATGAAAAAGTTCTTGAGTGCAAGTTTACATTGTCTGAAATCTGCCTACCTGAAACATTTGATGATTGCGTTGGAAAGATGATATTGTCCAGAAATATCTTCATTCTAGTTGCAAATTTTTTTAAGATAAGCTTGTATACAGTGTTGTACAGAGCTATTGGCCTATAATCTGCAGGTTGTGGAGGTAGCTTCACTTTTGGAATTAAACATGGATTTGTCTTGTTGATGCTTTTGGATATGTTATCAGTAGTGAAAAATCTCTGAATTATGTTGGTGACATCTTCCTTAAAATCCTCCCACTGAGTTTGGAAAAAACTTGACGGATAACCATTAGAACCCGACGCTTCCCAAGACTTCATAGATTTTAGGACATTATGAATCTCCTTCATGTCAAGGAACCTTGTCAGAAAAGCATTGTTTTCAGCAGTGATAATAGTAAGTACCAACTTCAAAAGATCTCCGTTCACAAGGGGGTTAGTAGTGTCACTAACAGTCATAAAATGATTACTTATTAATTTTTCCATTTCACTTCTGCTAGAGCACCACATACCTTGAGAGTCTTGTAAAAATTCAATTCTGTTTCTTGATCCTTTATCATTTATGGTTTTCTATCACCGAGAATTGTTTTGCATTGCTGTCTACTTAAGGGAGATAGTTCTCTCCAGTTTTATTCTTTCAAAATTCTCCCTCCCTAAGATTCCATTCTTCAATTTGAAGTTTAACCTTTATAACCTATCTAGTATTACTGTCATCTATGCTTGTCCCATGTAGTCTTGTCAGTTCCCGGTGTAGAGTGTTTATGTTATCTTGTATGTACCCCAAAACCAATTTGTTCCATCTTGCTAGACTCAGTTTCATGTCAAGAATATATGCTGGAACCTCTAGTATTTTTTCCCAGGCTATCATGAGAGATGTTGAATAGGTTTGGTTTCTCCGATATATTTTTTCGATATATGCTTGCCCCACCAACCATTTCATCGATGTTGTGTCGAATTTTACTGATATTCGGGCCAACCGACTGGATCGCCCAAAGGGTCTGAAGGGAGGGAGTCCCTTTTATGACCATTTTTTTTGTGAAATGAAACCCAACGTAAATGTGCATTTTGATAAAAAGATTGGATTTGGTGTCCATGGTTAGTATTTTTTACTGGATAAAATTCTCCCTCCCTTTTAGTCCAATTACTATAACTCCTTATTAGATACTTTCACCTCGTGCCAGGAAAAATGATACTTTCATGCCGTGTCAGGAAAGATGATTCTTTCATCCCATTTCAGGAAAGTGATAAACCCGTATCAGGAAAAATGGATACTTTCACCCCGTGTCATGAAAAATGATATTTTCAGCAAGTGTCAGGAAAAATGATACTTTTACCCCGTTTCAGGAAAAGTGATACTTTGATCCCGTGTCAGGAAAAGTGATACTTTCACCCTGTGTCGGAAAAACTGATACTTTTACCCCATGTCAGGAAAAATGATACCTTCACGCCGTGTCAGGAAAAATGATACATTCACTTTCTGAATTTGGCCTATTTTTGAATCTTATGATTGGGGCTGAGAAGTCTATGGGTTTTTGGGGGCTTGATGGGTCATGAAATAGTAATTCTTATAACCCTTTATCATTCTATTTTCAATAATACCTAATGTACCCTCGATTTGATTAGTGATAATTATGATTATTAAGTAACTAATCATGATTAGCCAATGTATTAAACTAATCTAATGATTAATTTTTTGAGAATCGAAACTTTTTTTTTTTTTTTTGCTTTTCCTTTTGATTTAGAAAAAGGAGAATGATGATTTTGATGAACTTTTTTGAAAACTTTGAAAAAACAACTGATGAAACCTATCCTGAAACTAGTCTAGAAAACCCCCATTAGAAATTTTGATTGATTTAAATCCGTTAGAAACTGGAAAAAAATCTGAGTTTTTTTACAGGTTACAGCTGGGAAAATGTTGGCATCCCATACGTAATACGCTATTACGACTTGGAAAAGATTATTTCCAAGCCATTATAAGGATTTACGGCTCGACATTTAAGAACTCCTGGCCATAATCAGGATTTACGGCTGAGTTACGATGAACTCCTAGCCTAATACTTATCCAGAGTCACTTGTGTCTCAATCACGGCTGCAAACCCAACCGTTAAAGGAATATACGGATGGGATACCCAGCCGTTTTGTGGCTTGATCACTCTCAACCAATGCATTAGTTGACTTCTATTTTTAAACTAAACAGTTAGTTTTCAAAAAAAAAAAAAAAAAAAAACGTTATGTCATTAAACCCCATAAAAGGAGACCATACTATCATCTTTTCCTCACCCAAATTCTAGTTTTAAGCTCTCATATTCATTCTCATCTATTACTCATCCAAAAAAAGAAGAAAAAACACTATGGTGACTCCCCACACCAATGAAGAAGATTATGCGATTGCTAGAGCATGGGCGATGGTCAAACAACATGATAAAGATCTATACATTGACGTAGATCAAACATCCATGCATGTCTTTTTAGAATTGTGTTTTCATAGTTTTTGTTGCACTAAACGGAAATCGTAATGGAAGAACTTTGGCAATCGTTAAGGAGAGATTCGACAAAGTCTTTGAAGAATGCGAAGTTTTCAAAAAGGAAATGAAAGCCAAAAAGGAAGCCAATCCCACAATGCCGAGTGCGATAAGAGCAAGTTTTTTAATAAGTTGTTTCATTAAAAATCATTTTAATTAACATTATCTAACATAAAGTATTTGTTTTTATAGTGGTTGAGGGCTCACCGCCCATATGAGGCATTTCATGGGAAAGAATTTGAACAAAATGATAGTTATTGCATCTTGGAAAATACTACCTATGATTTTGTCTGATACGGATAAGGGTTTATTTCAAATGTTATGATCTATCTTACATATGAGGCACTTCATGGAAAATAGTTTGAGAAAATCTTATGTTTGTTCCATTTCTTAAAAGAAAAAAAGAATAATTTCAAATTTTTTTTAAGTATTTTCGGCCAGGTTTTGATCACAAACGACCTAGCCGTTTTGACCAGAACAACTGAAAAAAATTCATATTTATGATTTGAATAATGGACCTAGACCAAACCATAAACCATAAATCGGCTGGGTTCTTATAGATTCCAAACCGTAAACCTGATATCGGTTTGGAAATTATTTTTTCGGCTGGGATTTAACAGGTTACGGCAGGATATACTTGTCGGGGGTTGCGATTCCCATAATTAGGACTACTTACGACTGGTTTACCTAGC
This sequence comes from Papaver armeniacum, assembly GCA_023531295.1. Classification (NCBI taxonomy): domain Eukaryota; kingdom Viridiplantae; phylum Streptophyta; class Magnoliopsida; order Ranunculales; family Papaveraceae; genus Papaver; species Papaver armeniacum. The sequence continues at coordinate 29,472 of JAJJWW010009519.1, forward strand.
CGTAATTTGGTTGGTTTTGTAAATTTTGTTGCCGCATTCCATCAAATTTTTCTCATAATGTTACCATTACATAATTAGGTCGCGTTACATTCAATAGTTATACCCAAATGGAAAAAAGAAAACATAGAGTATTAGACCTAAATAGTCAAGCTTGGTTGAAAACATCAATAAACTCTTTCGTAATCCAATAGCATTTCTCATGCTCAAATTCTATGCGACGAATGACTTTGTATCTGGAAAGAGACAAGGCTTCCTAAAAAAACAAATCAAGATTGAGGTAGTATATTATTCAAAACTTACTTGATGAAAAACTTTTGCACATACTCATTGTTTCGAAATAGGACTTTTCGGGACACTTTGCCTTCACCCGTTCCAATTGCCACCTTAAAACTTCCATTTCTAGGTAGATTTCCTCGAACCTTTTCCTTTATTTGGTTCATTGATTTTCCATTTTCATTACCATTTATGGCAACAAAGGCCATAAGTACACGGTTATGTTGAGAGTCAACTCTTTCGACCGTGTTAATTCCTTGATCTTCGTCATGTTTTCTCACCGTGAGCGACGCTCTTACGATTGCAATATCTTCTTCGGTAGTGTATCGGGAAGCCATTTTTCTTCTTTTTTGTTACAACAATTTGAGAGTGAGTTTTTGCACAAATTCTGTGTTGGAGAAGGGTCTTCATATAGAAAAGAATGACACAACGACTAGTTTTTGAAAAGCTAGTTGTTCCTCGAAAAACTCAATGCAATGACAATAAACTAGTGACGGCCATTAAAGTTGGAAAAACCAAGCTGTAACTCTGAACTTTCTAGGTAAATCATATGAAATCCCAGATTTACGGTCAGAATCCATGGAACAACCAGGCCGTATTCCACTTTCGGCTGGGTTTCAATCCTTACCAAGTTGTAAATATGAACATTCACAGCTGATTTAAATACGTCCCAGCCGCAAGTTTATTTGAGATATCTCAGTTCAGATTTACGGCTTGGTTAGGGATAAAACCCAGTCGATATGGTAAATAAGGATGTGTCTTTCCATGCTTTCTGGTCGTAAATATGGGTCAATGCATTGAGTTTTCTGAGGAACGGCTAGTTGGGTCATGCTTTCTAGCCGTTGGGTCATTCTTTGCTATAAAAAGACCCTTCTCCACCTTGAATTTGTGCAAAAACTCTCTCTCACAAACCTTCAACCTCTAATTGTTCCAATAAAAAAGAAAAACATGGTTACTCGCTACACCACCGAAGAAAATGTGGCATCGTCAGATCGTGGTTGACGGTATCAAAGCATTTCGAAGATGCCCTCATTTTCATAGATGAAACTTCAGATTATTTTTGCAACCGTGTGCGTATAGTTTTTGTGGCGCTAGATGAAAATCGTAATGGAAGATCGATGAAACTCATTAACAAAAGATTCGAGAAGCTCTTTACACAATTGGATGCTTTCAAAGAGGAAATTAAAGTTGTATGGAAAATAATCCCAATATGCCACGTGCTTAAAGAGTAAGTTTGTCAATAATTCGTCCATCAAGTATTGTTTTTCATAAAATAATATTTTAATTGATTTGTTTTTTAGTGGGAGATGGTTGAAGCCAATTATGAGAATGTCTACGGCAAGAAGCTTGACCTTCATGGTTGATATAGTGTCTTGGTAGAAAGTACTTCTGCTGATTTCGATCACTATTACTAATACCCATAATTTAATGATCTTTTATTTAAAGTTTATGCTATGAAATATGTATTCCCTTTCAGTTTCAATGAAATGCTATGAAATATGTATGCATTTTCCCTTTCATTGGTCCTAAAGTTGCACAATTATATAAGAATAGAGAAACAATTTACTTTCGTTCAGACACTCACAGTTACGAAATAATTAAAAAAAAAAACAACCGTTGTTGAGGTTAACGGTTGAGGAGTGCTTCCCAACCCAACTAAAATAACATTTACGGCTAAAATAATTGTATAACCAAGCCGTAAACGGTAATTACGGCCTGAAAATGGTTGTCACGGCTGGGACCCTAAAGTTATAGTGAGGAATTCATAGCCGAAGTCAAGAAAATTTTTAATTTTTTTGCAGATACAGAACAATTTTTTGTTAGGAAAGACCCAACCGTTGGAGGTACTTCATGGCTGGGAGTTCTTCGTGTCCCATCTATAGCCACCCATTTTCGACTTGGCCGACTAGAACTTCTAGCCGTAATAAGCCTAAAAAAAGATTTCCTAAACCCTAAATTCATCAATCTTACGTGTTAAGACAATCTAATGTTAAGTGAATGGTGGGTTTTTCGATTCTTAACAAGTTCTGGTGTTTGAACACATTCACTTGGAGAGATTCATTCACTAAATCTTAAATTTGTGGCTCAAAACTTTTATAAACATTAGAATTTGTGCAAGTCAATGATGGATTCAATCCAAATCGTCCTGATCTTGTCATATGGAGAATCACCTTAGTAAAAGGACTTGATCCCAATAATAGGATTCGTAACGGAGGTAATATATGCCTAAAAATATCATTCCAACAAAACAAGATATGTAACGAATTATGGAGCAACCACAAATGATGCATAACAGTTTATACAGTCGTATTTTGGTTCATGCATCCGCTAATTTGGCCATGTAACCACTAAAACGATATATATACCTCAAAAATAATATTCCAACAAAAAAAAAGATGTATAACACGTTAGGCAATCGGCGGTGTTCCATTTTTCTTCGGCGGGCCCACCTCACCGTACGTGGCAACGGTGTTCTAGTAGTTATGGAATTACAAAATGGATTTGAATACACTGCATTTGTTGTTGAATCGATGCGGACATTTTGAACAACTAAACATGCATAAATAATTTTAGGGTCATTTTGAATTATGCGAGAATTCATTAATCAGATAGTGATAACAGATAGTGAAAACTAATGTAATATGACAAAAAAAAGAAGAAAAAGAAAACAGAATACAAATGGATCTAATATATAACCACTATTAATTGATCTGAATAAAATAACACATAAACATTTCAGAGGCAGTGGATTTGCCACAAATTCATTTTTAACTAAAAGTTAAAAACAACTACTTAAATAGGAATGAAAAAGATCTATGAGAACAACTTAAGAATAATAATAAAAAAAACAACAACTTAAGAATAAACCAAAAAACACGAAGGCATATCTAGAATTCTAGAGGCCCATGCGAAAGGGAAGATCAGCAGGTTGAAGATGGTGACATATGCCTAAGTAGGAAAGGAAAAAAAGATGATCTTTAGCACGGTACGATGATTCTCCGTATACTTGCAATAATACTTAAGTCGTGCAAGACTACAACAACCAATCATTTGCCCGAGAAACAAAAAAAGCCAATTGATTTCTTTCTTCTTTTGATTAAGAAGTGGTTTCAAACTATTTGCTTGACTATTGTTTCCACAACTAGGAAGCTTAGAATTCATCCAGTGTTCTGGTGCTCGATCACACAAATATTATTTATGCACAACAATATACTGCAAAATCTCCATAAACTTAGCTTCCAGATCAAACTCAATATTAAGAACATTATTGCATTTCTTGCACTGTACATCACCTGAAATATGTTTAATGTTACGTGATAAAAGGTAATCAAGAGTGTGAATATTTGCTATTTGATTTGTCTCTCATTCATATGGTGGTACTATAGGTGTGTTCTTCATATTGTCACGACCCTTGGTTCCTTGCATAACACGTGATTTTGGTCTCGCAGGAGGGATATGTGAAGGTAATATATTTATATTATGGGAGTTATCTTGTTGTTAATGATGATGGTGGTGGTGAGATACCGATAATAGTGAAGAATGTGCATATAACTAATGTAATACGAAAAAAAAAACAGAATACAAATGGATCTAATATATAACCACTATTAACTGATCTGAATAAAATAACACATAAATATTTTAGAGACAGTGGATTTGCCACAAATTTACTTTTAACCAAAGGTTAAAAACAACTACTTAAATCGGAATGATAAAGATCTATCAGAACAACTTAAGAATAAACAAAAAAACAACTTAGGAATAAACCAAAAAACACGAAGGCATATCCCGAATTCTAGAGACCCAGGCGAAAGGTAGGATCATCAGGTTGAAGCTGGTGACATATGCCTAAGTAGGCAAGGAAAACAAGACGATCTTTAGCACTGGTACGATGATTCTTCGTATACTTGCAATAATACTTAAGTCGTGCAAGACTACAACAACCAATCATTTGCCCTAGAAACAAAAAAAGCCAATTGATTTCTTTCTTCTTTTGATTAAGAAGTGGCTTCAAACTATTTGCTTGACTACAGCTTCCACAACTAGGAAGCTTAGAATTCATCCAGTGTTCCAGTGCTCGATCAGCAAAGATTCTTTATGCACAACAATATACTGCGAAATCTCCATAAACTTAGCTTCCAGATTAAACTCAATATTAAAACATTACTGCATTTGTTGCACTGTAAATCACCTGAAATATGTTTAATGTTATGTGATAAAAGGTAATCAAGAGTGTGAATATTTGCTATTTGATTTGTCGCCCATTCATATGGTGGTACTATAGGTGTGTTCTTCATCTTGTCACGACCCTTGGTTCTTCGCATAACACGTGTTGTTGATGATGATCAATGGTGGTGGTGAGATACCGATAATGGTGAAGATAGTGCATATAACTAATGTAATATGACAAAAAAAAAAAAACAGAATACAAATGGATCTAATATATAACTGATAAGTGCATATTTTACATATATTTAGTGTCAATTCCATGCTAGTATTTGTTGGTTTTCTTGCAAATTATTGTATATTACGCTTGTTTTCTCTTATTTGTGTTTTATTAGATGAAGCATCCAAGTGGAAATAGCTACAAAACTGAAGTCACAAGTGAAAAAGGGCCAAAGACCCAGTGGAACTCACTCAAATGGAGGATTTGTAGTCATCATTTTGTAGAGGACAGGAAGATGAAGTCAACGGCGAAAGAATAAAGTCTTTTTGAGTTTGTATGAAGAAGTTATGTGCAAAACAAGAACTTGGAAGATTATAAGGGTAAAATTGTCATTTTGAAGGACAGTGCTATTTGCACCCCACTGAACGTTAAGGGGCAGTCATTCAGTTAAGGGGTGACCTGTTTTCAAAGGAACTGCTAAAGGAAGTTCAGTCTTTTACAAAGGGGGAAGCCAGAATTCAAAGTTATTAAAGGCACCAACTCTTTCATTCAGGGCACCACCTTCTTCTTTCTTCATCAGATACATGAATCGCCGATTGTGATGATCACGACAGATGATGATAGGTGTTTGATGTGAAGTATTTTTGGATTCGAATGGGACCATTGGGTTTCTGAGGCTGTTAGTAAACATGGGTTGTAGCCTGATTTCGACAAATCAGTCAAGGTGGCAAATGACAGTGATGAAGAAGATTGATTGATGGTGATCGGGTTTGTGGTGATGTGTTGATAATGGTGAGGCTGCTGCCAACAGAGGAAGGACTGGAATGGTTTGCGCAGTAAGAGTTGGATTGAGTTGTTGTTGCTGTCGTGAACTCGAGAGAAAACGAGAAACGATGATGGTGATTGATCACGACCGTGAAGAACAAGAACGAGCTCGAGTTCTTGGTCATTGGTAATGGGTTTAAGTTTTGTCTCAATTATGAAGAAAACAAGACGAGAGGTGACTGATGTTTGCTACTATCGGTGAAGACATATGGAGATGCTATGAAGCATGGAAGAACTCGAGCAAGTCAATGATAGTGATCGTGATGAAGGTGCAGAGAAAGTGATGGAGATTGAAGCTGTAGTTTAATGTCGACAACAACAAGAGATGAATAGGAGTTCGAAGCTGTGATGGATGGCTTAGGAAGATGGCGGTGATGACGGCGTTTGCATCCGCCGTTGGTCGGAGATGGAACTGTTATCAAGCTCGAAAATGACAGAGAAGTTGAAGTTCTATCGAGTTGTTGTTGTGATGATACCAATGGTAGTGGTAATGAAGCCGATAGGAGAATAAGGCTCGTGTTGGATTTTAGCCGGGGTTCGATGGTGGTTAATGGCAAATATTTTGAAGACCAAAAGAGACTTGGAGTCTGGGTATGCCGTTGTTGTGAATCTTGTGATTAATATTTCAGTTTGAGAAAGAAAAGGATCCAGTGACTCAACGAGAGAAAGAATTAGCTAACATGGGTACGTCGGTGCAAATATTTGGGATATGTACCAACTACGGGTAATACTTATCCGATACGAACTTGTAGGTGAAGTTAGGTTTGGCTGAAACCTATATAAAGGCTTGAGAAGCCGAGCTAAACAGACAACTTTTGAGGAGAGAGAAATAAAAAGAATAAAGAGAGAGGAAAGGTTTTTATTTTATATCTAGGGTTTACCCCTTTAGGGGGAAACCAAGTTTTCTTCTTCTATATATTTTTATGGGTTTTAGTAAATCCATGTGTAGCTGAATTTTTATTGATTAGGGATGATTTCAAAGTCCCGATTAATGGAACTTTAATTCTTTTCACAAGTTTATTTTGAGTTTAATTTCTTGTCGATTGTCTCTATTATTTTTATCGTTTAAGATTACTATTGGGTTATTCAATTGGCCATTTGAATTAACTTGATAGTAATTCTTTTACTAGTATTGGGGTTGGTGATACGTGTAATAGTCACTCAATTCCATACACAAGTAGTACATCGCAAAAGCTGACAGAGGGATTTTGTTAAGCAATTGTGTATAGAGATGACACTAGTAAGCAGACCGAGCTTATGCATCTGATGCTAGGATCAACCTAATTCACAAAACGTAATGCATTCGATGGGTTACACCTTGAGAGCTTATTCATGGTGGCTCAGATGGATAGAATCTCGTAGTCGAGCGCTTCTGTATCCAGTGGCAACAGGAATTCCAGGGATGGCAAAGCTTATTGCTATTCTACGGTTGGTGACAATAGAAATTTCACAAGAAATAAACAAGTACTTCTATTAAGTTTATCTTCAGTGGCGGCGAATGATTCCCCAATCATCTTTGCTTTCTTATTATATTTTTATTTTACTTTCATCAAACCAATTCCCCCTTTTTACTTTATTTTTGCTCATTCAAATAACATATTAATTACACAGCTCTCTGTGGGAACGATCTCTTACTACCGCTATATTACCAGTTAATTAGTGGGAAATATCTTGATTAATTTGTTGCACTTACGACACGCATCAATAACCACTATTAATTGATCTGAATAACATAAAACATAATTATTTCAGAGGCAGTAGATTTGCCATAAATTCACTTTTAACCAAAAGTTAAAAACAACTACTTAAATCGGAATGAAAACATCTATGAGAACAACTTAAGAATAAACAAAAAAAAAAAAAAAACTTAAGAATAAACCAAAAAACCCGAAGGCATATCTAGAATTCTAGAGGCCCAGGCGAAAGGTAAGCTGAGCAGGTTGAAGCTGGTGACATATGCCTAAGTAGGCAAGGAAAACAAGACGATCTTTAGCACCGGTACAATGATTTTCCGTATACTTTCAATAATACTTAAGTCGTGCAAGACTACAACAACCAATCATTTTCCCTAGAAAAAAAAAACAATTGATTTATTTTTTCTTTTGATTAATAAGTGGCTTCAAAATATTTGCTTGACTACATCTTCCACAACTAGGAAGCTTAGAATTAATCCAGTGTTCCGGAGCTCGATCACGCAAAGATTCTTTATGCACAACAATATACTGCGAAATCTCCTTAAACTTAGCTTCCAGATCAAACTCAATATTAAAAACATTACTGCATTTCTTGCACTGTACATCACCTGAAATATGTTTAATGTTACGTGATAAAAGGTAATCAAGAGTGTGAATATTTGCTCTTTGATTTGTCGCCCATTCATATGGTGGTACTATAGGTGTGTTCTTCATCTTGTCACGACCCTTGGTTCTTCGCATAACATGTGATTTTGGTCTGGCAGAAGGGATACGTGAAGGTAATATATTTATATTATGGGTGTTATCTTGTTGTTGATGAAGATGGTGGTGGTGAGATACCGGTAATGGTGAAGATTGTGCATATAACTAATGTAATATGACAAAAAAAAAATACAAATGGATCTATTATATAACACTATTACTTGATCTGAATAGAATAACACAAAAATATTTCAGAGGAAATGAATTTGCCACCAATTCACTTTTAACCAAAAGTTAAAAACAACTACTCAAATCGGAATGAAAAAGATTTATGAGAACAACTTAAGAATAAACAAAAACAACAACAACAACAACAACAACAACAACAACAACAACAACAACAACAACAACAACTTAAGAATAAACCAAAAAACACGAAGGCATATCTGGAATTTTAAAGGCCCAGGCGAAAGGTAGAATCAACAGGTTGAAGTTGGTGACATATGCCTAAGTAGGCAAGGAAAATAAGACGATCTTTAGCATCGGTAAGATGATTCTCCGTATACTTGCAATAATACTTAAGTCGTGCAAGACTACAATAACCAATCATTTTCCCTAGAAACAAAAAAAAGCCAATTGATTTCTTTTTTCTTTTGATTAAGAAGTGGCTTCAAACTATTTGCTTGACTACAACTTCACAACTAGGAAGCTTAGAATTCATCCAGTGTTCCGGTGCTCGATCACGCAAAGATTCTTTTTGCACAACAATATACTGCGAAATCACCATAAACTTAGCTTCCAGATCACACTCAATATTAAAAAAATTACTGCATTTCTTGTACTGTACATCACCTGAAATATGTTTAATGTTACATGATAAAAGGTAATCAAGAGTGTGAATATTTGCTCTTTGATTTGTCGCCCATTCATATGGTGGTACTATAGGTGTGTTCTTCATCTTGTCACGACCCTTGGTTCTTCGCATAACACGTGATTTTGGTCTCGCACGAGGGATACGTGAAGGTAATATATTTATATTATGGGAGTTATCTTGTTGTTGATGATGGTGGTGGTGGTGAGATACCGTTAATGATAAAGATTGTGCATATAACTAATGTAATATGACAAAAAAAAACAAACAACAGAATACAGATGGATCTAATATATAACCACTATTAATTGATCTGAATAAAATAACACATAAATATTTTAGAGGCAATGATTTGCCACAAATTCACTTTTTACCAAAAGTTAAAAACAACTACTTAAATCGGAATGAAAAAGATCTATGAGAACAACTTAAGAATAAACAAACAAAAGAAAAACAACTTAAGAATAAACCAAAAAACACGAAGGCATATCTAGAATTCTAGAGGTCCAGGCGAAAGGTAGGATCAGCAGGTTGAAGCTGGTGACATATGCCTAAATAGGCAAGGAAAACAAGACGATCTTTAGCACCGGTACGATGATTCTCCATATACTTGCAATAATACTTAAGCCGTGCAACACTACTACAGCCAATCATTTGCCCTAAAAAAAAAAAGCCAATTGATTTCTTTTTTCTTTTGATTAAGAAGTGGCTTCAAACTATTTGCTTGACTACAACTTCCACAACTAGGAAGCTTAGAATTCATCCAGTGTTCCGGTGCTCGATCACGCAAAGATTCTTTATGCACAACAATATACTGCGAAATCTCCATAAACTTAGCTTCCAGATCAAACTCAATATTAAAAACATTACTGCATTTTTTGCACTGTAAATCACCTGAAATATGTTTAATGTTACGTGATAAAAGGTAATCAAGAGTGTGAATATTTGCTCTTTGATTTGTCTCCCATACATATGGTGGTACTATAGGTGTGTTCTTCATCTTGTCACGACCCTTGGTTCTTCGCATAACACGTGACTTTGGTCTCGCATGAGGGATACATGAAGGTAATATATTTATACTATGGGAGTTATCTTGTTGTTGATGATGATGGTGGTGGTGAGATACCGGTAATGGTGAAGATGGTGCATATAAGTAATGTAATATGACAAAAAAAAAGCAGAATACAAATGGATCTAATATATAACTACTATTAATTGATCTAAATAAAATAACACATAAATATTTCAGAGGCAATGGATTTGCCACAAATTCACTTTTTACCAAAAGTTAAAAACAACTACTTAAATCGGAATGAAAAAGATCTATGAGAACAACTTAAGAATAAACAAAAAAAAAAAAACTTAAGAATAAACCAAAAAACACGAAGGCATATCTAGAATTCTAGAGGCCCGGGAGAAAGGTAGGATTAGCATGTTGAAGCTGGTGACATATGCCTAAGTAGGCAAGGAAAATAAGACGATCTTTAGCATCGGTACGATGATTCTCCGTATACTTGCAATAATACTTAAGTCGTGCAAGACTACAATAACCAATCATTTTCCCTAGAAACAAAAAAAGCCAATTGATTTCTTTTTTCTTTTGATTAAGAAGTGGCTTCAAACTATTTGCTTGACTACAACTTCACAACTAGGAAGCTTAGAATTCATCCAGTGTTCCGGTGCTCGATCACGCAAAGATTCTTTATGCATAACAATATACTGCGAAATCTCCATAAACTTAGTTTCCAGATCACACTCAATATTAAAAACATTACTGCATTTCTTGTACTGTACATCACCTGAAATATGTTTAATGTTACATGATAAAAGGTAATCAAGAGTGTGAATATTTGCTCTTTGATTTGTCGCCCATTCATATGGTGGTACTATAGGTGTGTTCTTCATCTTGTCACGACCCTTGGTTCTTCGCATAACACGTGATTTTGGTCTTGCAGGAGGGATACATGAAGGTAATATATTTATACTATGGGAGTTATCTTGTTGTTGATGATGAAGGTGTTGGTGAGATACCGGTAATGGTGAAGATGGTGCATATAGCTAATGTAAAATGACAAAAAAAAAAAAAAAAACAGAATTGATAGGTTGGGAAACCTACAATAATAATACTGCAAGTGCACAATGTCTAACTAGTAGACAATGGCAAGTACAGGTCGTTCCCACGAGGAGTGTGAAATACTACTACTAGCTAATACCAAAGAGTAACCAATCAAATCAATATTTTAGAAGTTTAAGAATTGGTAAATAAGATTACGAAACTAAAATAATAAAGACGTAACCAAGATGTGAGAGTCGGTAACCAGGGTTTTATGATATCCACCACTACTTCTATTTAATCACTGAAATGAAACATAATTCTGAATATGTGTTTGTCGTCCGTTCTATTGGCATCACCTATTATAAGCATAGAGTCGCAAATATCACTGGTATACCCTAAGCATAGCGCATCAAAAGAATAAATCCAAGCATGCACCATCAAATTGCATCAGCGAGAAAATTATACGAAGCTAAATATTAGTTCACAAATATTATTTGACTATTATAAGTATAGCCCATCAAAGAATTTAACCCAAGTATGGACTATCAAGTAATAAGACCAAAAGTATCTGTAAGACTATCAATTATGCATAAAGGTTCTTAAAACCGGTGAAGCAACAACTTGTTTTGCAATCAATTATTCAATAATTAATCATATCAAATCATAATGGTCTATCGTTAAATAAACAATTCAATATAGCCTAATACCCATGTAGTTTCAACCATAAAAACCCTAGTTACAAACAAGAAAACTAGCAAGACATGGCTTTCTCAAAAGCCATAAACATATAAACGATAATCGAATCAATCCCTAATCAAAATGAAATGGAATTGGATAAAAAATCTTCAAACCCTAGTCTTCTCCGCGGCTGGCTCTGCATCTGCGCCCCTGACTCTTCTCCTCCTATTCTCGGCTCTGCAGCCGACCTCCCCCTTTCTCTGTCTGTTTTCCTCTTTATATTGATGTTGCGAGAGTCTAAAAATTAGACATAGCAAATCTGCCTAGGCCCATCAATTCCGGTCCATTACTAGCTCCAAATCCAAGCAGCAACTAACCGTTTTGTCCTGTATCTCCACCGATCCAACAACTCGACCAATCAACCCGGTTCCAAGACATCAGCTTATTCCGTCCGTCTAGCCACCGACTGCATTGCACAGCTTAGCCGCCTACTATCCCTGACTACTTCATTTCATTCCCAGACTGACAACAACTCCGGTCTCATTGGCCCACTCAAAACACCGACAAACTCATGCAATTTCAACACCAGCAGCTCAACCACTTCTCAAGCAACTCGCATTCGAAAACTCTTCATGAATCTCTCGAGCACGATCACAACAACCATGGAAGCAATACCAGCTCCAGCTGTTAAACTATCGAAGACAATCAACACCATCATCCAACTCGTCTGAGATTACAAACCCATGAACATCTTCTTTATGCCGGCAGACAAAATCCATCACCTTACGGCCATTCAATTCCCACGTCCTCTGTCTATCTCTAATGTCGTAAAATCGTCACCAGCAAACTTGCTTCTCACAACAGCATCACTGTGAAGTCCAGCCCGATTCCATTCCATGGCTGTAGTTGTTGTAGTAATGACCATCTCCTTCAATCGATGACTGCCACAGCTCGACCAAGTTCAGTTCCATTCAACAAATGAGCATCTTTACTTCTTCGCAATTTCTTTTCTCCATTTACATCTCAGCTTTCCAGTTCATCTCCGGAGTCTTCATTCCTTTAATATCAATCCCAGAAGCGAGACTCATAATCATTCTGTCGAGACAACAGCTCAACAACAACAGTTTCGATACTGCTATATTGGCAGCAAGCCAAACTCAGGCCATCACCATTACTGTCGGCAAACCAAACCCGATATTTCTCACTGCCTTAACCACCTGAAATTGAGTAACCTGAAGCACACCAGTGGCCCTTTAGAAATTACAATGACGCTCCTTGATACACAACTCGAGCCAACACCATCTCAGTTCTCTATCGTAGGTACCAGTAGACACCACTAATGCCTTACCGGTTCCATCTCTCGATCTCTTAACAACAACGACCAGAAATCCCCAGCCTCTACAACCATCACTGATGGCAGTAATACACATTCATCCAACACTAACTTCAACTTCAGTTTCCAACTAACCCCCAAAATCGGTTGTCTAGCAGCTGCTCCAGCTTTTATCGACAATTAATACGAGTTACTCTAGCCAACAACGATTCAGTTAAGTACACCATTAATCATCACCCACTTCAATCAAAATCCTGAGTACTCAACTTCCAAATTCAGGCCACATCACCCCACATGAAGACGTGGTGGGAGAGATGCCACGAAGCGCACTTTGTTTACCAAACAAGAATCATATTAAGGAATTTGTAATGTAGCCAAGCAGGTGATGGAATGATGCTACATACACAATTAATTAAGGAATCCTGCAGTTAACCTCTTCTTCGGATGCCATATGTGGCAAACATCAGTTTTGCTTTCATTTAGCCAAATATCTTTCTGTGATTTGATTCGTGAGTACTTTCTACAAAAAGCACTAAAATAATGTCATTAGACAAAATATCGAGTCCTAGCTAATATAAATATGGGTATAAAATATAACATTTACATGCTTATCAAGAATACAAATGGATCTAATATATAACTACTATTAATTGATCTGAATAAAATAACACATAAATATTTCGGAGGCAATGAATTTTCCACAAATTCACTTTTTACCAAAAGTTAAAAACAACTACTTAAATCGGAATAAAAAGATCTATGAGAACAACTTAAGAATAAACAAATAAAAAAAAACTTAAGAATAAACCAAAAAACACGAAGGCATATCTAGAATTCTAGAGGCCCAGGAAAAAGGTAGGATCAACAGGTTGAAGCTGGTGACATATGCCTAAGTAGGCAAGGAAAACAAGACGATATTTGGCATCGGTACAATGATTCTCCGTATACTTGCAATAATACTTAAGTTGTGCAAGACTACAACAACCAATCATTTTCCCTAGAAACAAAAAAAAAAACCAATTGATTTCTTTCTTCTTTTGATTAAGAAGTGGATTCAAACTATTTGCTTGATTACAGCTTCCACAACTAGGAAGCTTAGATTTCATCTAGTGTTTCGGTGCTCGATCACGCAAAGATTTTTTATGAACAACAATATACTGCGAAATCTCCATAAACTTAGCTTCCAGATCAAACTCAATATTAAAAACATTACTGCATTTCTTGCACTGTACATCACCTAAAATATGTTTAATGTTACGTGATAAAAGGTAATCAAGAGTGTGAATAATTGCTCTTTGATTTGTCGCCTATTCATATGGTGGTACTATAGGTGTGTTCTTCATCTTGTCACGACCCTTGGTTCTTCGCATAACAAGTGATTTTGGTCTCGCAGGAGGGATACGTGAAGGTAATATATTTATATTATGGGAGTTATCTTGTTGTTGATGATGATGTTGGTGGTGAGATATCGGTAATGGTGAAGATGGTGCACACTACACCAAATCTAGGTTTTCTTAACAATAAGATTCCCAACTAATTGTATTTTGCTAACTCAAATGATCCATGATAATTCTAGTAACTGATATAAAGAGTTAGCAAATTATGTAATACTTACCATGATTAGGAATTATTTCATAAAAACTAAATAACGATTTAAAGTGTGAGATTTTTTTATTTTTTTTATAGAAATGATATTTTAAAGAGGAAAAATATTTACAATGTACATTACTAGATCAAAGATCTAGAGAAACCAGCAACCATCCCCTCACTAAAGAATTATACTCCTAAGACTGCCTCCCATTGAAACAACACCTGACATTTAAAGTGTGAGATTATTAGTTATTGATATCTAACACACTTTATACTAAATCACTATTACAACTATGAGGGAGGATCCATGGACACTCTTAGATGGACTATGTCGGACAAGATTTACGCCATTTTCTCCGCAAAACGCAAACGATAATGAATTTAAGTCTAATATTTTGATGGTATATTCTTATTATAAGACTCTACATTCCTACAAAAAATGAACACAATTCGAGATGTATAAAACCACCATCTACCCCTTTGATGGTCAGGTTTGCTATCTCGAATTGCATTAATTTTTGGTAGGAATATAAAGTCTTATAATAGGAACATATCATTAAAATATTAGACCTAAATTCATTGTCGTTTGAGTTTGCCGAAGAAAATGGCGCAAATCTTGTCTAACCTTGTCCATCTAAGAGTGTCCATGGATCCTCCTTCTACAACTATTCCTACCCGAAATTGGATGCACCCAAAAATCAACCCCATCTTTATAGCTCTTTGACATTTTCATTTATAACACACTTATACATGGCTTACACAATGATTTATTTTTAAATTTTAGAAAATGTAAAATAGAGTTTTTAAGATTTTAAATCTTTTGTTTGGAACCAATTTAAGTTCTAGAACCTTTGAATAAGATATTTCCCGGAACCATCATGATATGGGAACCAAATCCTAACTTAACTACTTTCACAACTCCTCTAAAAGAACCAGCACCGACAGCTCGTCTCTTCCAATTTAGATCCATATCATCTTTTTGATGAAGCATTAGATATCAGTTGAACGAAGGCGTTTAATTTTGGTCTCCCAGATCCTCTAATCATGATAGTTAAAGGAATTAGGGGGTTGAATCTCGATCAATCTCACCTAATTTTTCTAGAAAACTTGATCAAGTAGAGGTTTGTTTTCTATATTTCTACCTTTTTTCTCTTATTGCTTTAAGATGGTGATAGCAGTCTAGGTTTCTAGTATTGGGTCTCTCAGATTTCATTCTATGTGAATCGGGTGGTGTCTGGATTACTGTAACATTGGGTTTAGGAATTAGATTGACATAACTAACCTAAATGCATGATATTGCCCAAAATGTGTTTGCTTTCTATAATCGATTGATTGATGAGGAAATAAAATTTATAGGTCAACCGAGCCTGTTGGGAGGTAAAAGTGATGTTTGGTGAATCTGATCTGGTTCTAGTTTGACCTGATAGAACTACCACCTCAAATACCATGTTTTTGTTCCTAAAAAGATGACATGTGGTTATGTATAGCTGATTGCCTAATTCTTGTCCATATGTATTTCTTGGGTGAGAATTGATAGAATAGTTTTAATATGACTTGAATTTACAATTTCATCTGTAGAGTAGTAGTTAATTAACAAGCTACAATACAGATGGTATCGTCAGGAATTGGACCTATGAATTGAGTTTATAAGTTGCGTGCTCCGAACCTCAATATACTGAAAGATCCATAATATAATAGTTATGAAGTGTTAGCCTAACTTGTATTCAAATTGACATTCTTGAGAATGATAATGTTATGTTTTTTTGATCCGAGTTTGAGCATTGAAGCCTAAATAATAAAAATTCAATCTTTTCTGTAAAAAGTAGTGATTGGATCAGAAGTGAATACTTTCTTCTAGAATTTTGTTGTTTCTCTTTCCTAAGCACTGTAGCAAAAGTAGTTCCTTAAGATAGATTTTCACTATCGAAAAACATGTCATATTTTGTTTTCATCCATACATTACAGAATGCGGGCGTGAACCACAATTAGTACTATAGGGGTACTCATATATATTTTTGCATGTCTCAATTCATGTATCAAGGTAAAGTTTCATTGTTATTATTGCTCGAAGCTTGACACTAGCTGCACATTTTTGTATTTGTGCTGCTGTTGTCCATGTCCTTTTCTGTGCAACTACCATGTTTCTCGGAGGGTTGAAGGTAAGCTTAATAATACTCTTATGTATATCTTGAACACTTAAGTGGATAAAATGAAACTATACCCATTACTGTAAGCATCCTATCCTACGGCAGATTCAACAATCGGAACATTCCATTAGGGAAGTGAAAGGTAATAAACACCTATTTTGGTAGGATATCAATATTATTATAAACGATAGGTCAGGACTTAAACCATTTGGAAGTTATCTATCTTCAGATTCTCCCGCGGTGAGACTTTCACCGGCATATCCTATATTTTAGACAGCATGCAAATGTATTTTGGAGAAAATCAGTTGTCATTAGCTGGATTGTGAGTTTTCAGTCTGGATTTCCACTTGATTGGATAACTATTGCCACTAAGAAGTGCAGACTAACATTTTCATACGAGGCTTACTAATTCTGGTATACTGACAGTATTCTTCTTTTCTTATTATTATTAGATGTCGTTTATCAAGCAATTTTTAGGTTCTGTAACAAAGTCGGATTACATTGCAATGAGACCAGGATTTATTATGGTAACCACACACACAAAAAAAAAAATCGTGTTGTACAGATACTACTTTTTCCATTTTGTGATGTTGTTGGGGATTTGTACAAACTAAGCGTTCTCTACTTTTCAATGCAGTGCCATTGCCCATCAAATCCTAATTATAATTTTCATAAGCATTGCGAACTCTGGAATATGATTTTGAAAAGGTCGTTGGCATCAGGTAAACTGTGAAAATGGATTCATCTATCCAATATGATTTTTTCAAGAATAAAAGTATTGTTTTTTACCTCATCATCTATGTACCACTTGATCTACAGTTGGTACTTGTGGCTCTTTGTTGTACTTTTCTTGCTGGTGAATGTGGAAGGTATGTGGATGAAATATACCAGCCTTCCTCTAGCTTTCCATTTCATAACATGTACAAATTTTATAAATTACCTTTTAGTCATTAATGCAGGATGACACACGTACTTCTGTGTGTGATAGCCAGTGGACATTTCCTACTACCGACCTACGTATCACGAACTCCGTTACTGCTCCACAACATATGAGAATATGTGTTGATATTGATGCAGTTTTCCATGTCAAGGTAATGCTGGTCCCGAGTCCTTTTTAACTGCGTTTTCATTTCTCTGTGGTGTTGTTACTGGTAGCATTAATTCTTTGTGTTCAAACCGCACCTCTGGTTCCACCACTAAATCTCAGTACGAAGGGCGAAGTGGTTTATTGTGTTGATGGTTCCCATCAAGTCAGCAATCTTCTGCAGCAAACTCTCCTCCTCATGGGCGTCCTGTACCAGGTCTGTAACAAGAGCCACAGTTAACCAAAGCTCATCTTTTTTATGAAATGCATGGATGAAACTGAAGGGCTGTCAGTAGATACCTTAATTATTAACCACGAGCTGTACCAGCAGTGATTTTCCCAATTAGGTTCCTGCTAGTTTTAGTTGATAGAAGCTGCCAGTTCCGCCGTTTCGAAGCGTGACTCAAAATGGCTGACTTGGCTGAAACAAATGTTGGCGTTTTTGTTTTGATGTTTTTTTTTTCTTTGTTACTCTATAAGAAGAATGGACTCAACATAACTAAGTTATTTATGTGCTTTACTATGTTCAGTGCGCACTCCTCGAATTGATGGGAAGGAGATATTCCGCCAAGCCAGGTCTGACTACTACGGGGTTCAGTTCTTAGTCACGATTTTAATTGACAATTTCGAAAGTTACAACTATACTAAATTGTGGATATTTGGAACTGCAGGAGTAGTTTGTCTTACGAGCAGTTCAGTGCATTTCTTTCCAACATCAAGGAGCTGAATTCTCAAAATCAAACTCGAGAGGTTATTACTTACTGCTTTGTGATTTTTGAAACTCTTGGTAAAATCTTTTGGTCATTGAACCGACGTAACTAAGCAAATTGGATTGTCCTTTTCCCTGTTATCCAGGAAACATTAAGGAAGGCAGAAAAATTATTTGGTACAGACATGAGACAACAAAGATCATTACCTATCACTCCAAGGGCTGCTTACTCGTAACAACCATTAGGACTTAAAGGCGTATTCCAAAGATGGTGCATCATAATAGGTAGGCTACATCTCTCTTTCTCTTTCACACACACATGCAAACATACATATGCACCAACACAAAGATAATTGCATGTCTCTGCACACACACACACACACACACACACACACACGTAGAACTAAAATATGGGAGTTTTGGACCTCCATATGAGTGGCAAGTCTACAAGTGAGTTTTGTGTTCACTTGCTTTGAATTCTGTGAATTAATTTATTGATTGTTGGATGTACTGTCACTGTCATGGTTTTATGAACCTGCAGAACTATGTTTTAACAATTTTTATGTTTTATGTGTTGGATTCCGATAGTTCACTTCTCGCATAGTGTATGTGTAAGTGTCTCTGTCAGAACATGTACATTTGTTCACAGTCTGTCAGCTTGTATGCGTATCTTGGGATTTTAGCTTGGAATTTCGATGACGAGTTGCACCATCTTCAAATATATCTTGGCTTTTCTTGTATGTTGTTCTCTACATGTTCTTTTTAATGAGTTTTGTTTTGTGATTTGTACAAAATTGCGCAAAAGAAGCCAAAGAAACCAAACTGGCACCTTCTAATAACTGAAAAGGTTGGAAATTTGGGATATGAAGACATTGAATGGGAGTGAAAGAGAAGTTGTTGCTAGTCACTGGGTACACCATTCTCTCTATCATGTTACAGTATCTGATTCCAGAAGTTGTTACCCCCAACCGTCCAAGCCGCCATCTAGTGTATATTTGTTGGTTGATGTATGCTGTGTAACCTTTACAGTGGAGTACAAGTTCAACTAAAAGGAAGATGCGTGTGGTTTTTCCAAATTGTGTCAGCATCCTAATTTTGTGAATACTTGCATTGTAATTTGTATATTTTGGTTTGGAATACAGTGGATATGAATCTGACAATTTTGAAATTTGAGAATGTGGAGAACATTACATTTTCAGGTGACCGGAACCTGGCAATTCCAGGTGATCGGAACCTGAAAGTGCCAATATTTTTTAATAAAAACTAATGGAAACACAAGACACATGTCATCTCTTTATTAGTCACTTGAACTGTTATATAAAGAGTTAGCAAGGTTTATAAAATAATCTCTACATTACAAAGTTAATATGAAGGTCAAATGTCAATAGTTAAGATAAATATTGTAAGCGTTAGCTTATTTAATTTCCCTAATAGATTTAAAGAGTTAGGAAGCATTCTAGCACATTATACAACTTAGTAAGGGAAATTAGCTTCTTTTTTTCTGTAACACTTTCTTTCCATTAGGAAATGTGAGAATTCATTAATTGAAGGAGGAAAAAAAATAAAATACAAATGGATCTAATATATAACCACTATTAATTGATTTGAATAAAATAATACATGAATATTTCAGAAGCAGTGGATTTGTCACAAATTCACTTTTAACCAAAAGTTAAAAACAACTACTTAATTCCGAATGAAAAAGATCTATGAGAACAATTTAAGAATAATAATAATAAAAAAAAAACACCTTAAGAATAAACCAAAAAACACGAAGGCATATCTAGAATTCTAGAGGCCCAGACGAAAAGTAGGATCGGCAGGTTGAAGCTGGTGACATATGCCTAAGTAGGCAAGGAAAACAAGACGATCTTTAGCACCGGTACGATGATTCTCCGTATACTTGCAATAATACTTAAGTTGTGCAAGACTACAACAACCAATCATTTGCCCTAGAAACAAAAAAAGCCAATTGATTTCTTTCTTCTTTTGATTAAGAAGTGGCTTCAAACTATTTGCTTGACTACAACTTCCACAACTAGGAAGCTTAGAATTCATCCAGTGTTCCGGTGCTCGATCACGCAAAGATTCTTTATGTACAGCAATATACTGTGAAATCTCCATAAACTTAGCTTCCAGATCAAACTCAATATTAAAAACATTACTGCATTTCTTGCACTGTACATCACCTGAAATACGTTTCATGTTACGTGATAGAAGGTAATCAAGAGTATGAATATTTGCTCTTTGATTTGTCGCCCATTCATACGGTGGTTCTATGGGTGTGTTCTTCATCTTGTCACGACCCTTGGTTCTTCGCATAACACGTGATTTTGGTCTCGCAGGAGGGATACGTGAAGGTAATATTGTATTTATAAGAAGAGAGTTATTATCTTGTTGCTGATGATGATGGTGGTGGTGAGATACCGGTAATGGTGAAGATGGTATTGGTGGCTGAGTAAAGAGTGTAAGTTTGATATCTTCTTCATTGATTTCACGACGAGACATGGGTTTTTCTTTGTCTTCGTCCATTCTACAACCAGGTCTAGTGTTTTTCTTTCTAGGGTTTACTGAATAGTTTTTATAAAGAAAGAAAACAGAGAAAAAATGGGAGAGACGGTTTAAGAGAATTTACTCACGTAGGGAAGTGAATAACTAAGTGGACAAGTAAATGAATGTAGATTAATAATAAGAGGCTTAGATGAATGAATCTTTATTTATTACATTAATTTTATAAGGAAATTTTGTTGAATTTAACTGATCCGCGTTGAAAATTCAGATTTGGGATAAGTACAGTGATACTATCATCTCTATCTTAAATTTGTTTTCCAACTAAATTTCCTTAAAAATCTACTAACTAAACTTTCATTAAATTTTTTAATTTAATGGGGTCACGAAATTTCATGTTGGGCCGTATTTGTGGACTTGGGCCTAATTATCTTTGACGCGCAATGGTATTTGTCTTTTTATCACGAACCACAGGGATCTCAAAATATCAGAAGGTCGATCATTTGCGAAATCTGTCGATTTTTTTTCTTCATCTTCTCTAAAAATCTCTGGAAGGAAGAGAAAAGCAGAGATTTTATTGATTAATCAGAGGGAAGAAACAATGAAAGAAGATGATATGCCAGTAACCAATAAGAGAGAAAGTAGCAATTCAGATGGGAATTTATTTGGGAAAGGAAAGTATAAATTCTGGGCATTAGCTGCAATTTTATTATTAGCATTTTGGTCTATGTTTACTGGTACTGTTACACTCAAATGGTCTGCTGGTAATCTCAATCGTTTCTCTGATGATCTTCTTGATTCTCCCATCCACGATGATCTAGATGTTCTGGTTAGTTACTTTTTCCATCTCTCCTTTTAGATTTATCAGTTTTTTTGTTGGATCTTGAAGGTATTTTGATATTTTGATGAATCTGATTGTGGATTTTGGGATGATTGAAACAGGAAATTGAAGAGAGGGAGAAAGTAGTGAAACATATGTGGGATATATATACACATAGTAGGAGGATTAGATTGCCTAGATTTTGGCAAGAAGCATTTGAAGCTGCATATGAAGATATGGCCAGTGATGTACCTGATGTTAGAGAATCAGCTGTATCTGAAATTGCTAAAATGTCTATCAGATCTATTGATCTTGAGCCACCGCCTTCCAGCCAATCCAGGGTTAGTTTGATTTCTTCACTGTTGTTCTTCTTCTTTTGGGAATAGTATAATGGTATGAGTCTTCATTTCATCTGTTTTTAGAATTGTGCTTTTTTGCATCAACAATTTAGAGTATACACCAGAACAACAATTTTAGGGTTTGTTATTAGGACCTACACTGTTTTGCCCTCATTTCATTTGCTTTCTTATTATATGATGAATGAATTATCATTTGCTTCCTGCTAGTTGCAATTAACTCAACTCTGGTGAAAAATAATTATCCCTCTTGATGAAACTAAAACTTTTTGATAATTTCTAGTAAAACTAAAATAATTTTACTCATGTGACATTGATTTCAACACTATGCTGACGTTAAGCATCAATGCTAGCATTGGCTAATTGATAGTAGATGTAACTCAATGATGCTATTCTGTCTTCGTTTTTTCTATCTTTTCATTGCCCTTGGTCATTCTACATTTAGTCTTGTTATCAGTTCATTGTAAATTCTTCAGACTTTGTTATTTTATCAGACGTTTTAGAATAACCGTTCAGATCATAGTCAGATATTTTTTTGTCAACGTTATGTATTTCGTAATAGGAATATGGGTGGTAAACCACGAATGAAATGGATGGATCCATGGTTTAGAATTATTTTGAGTATGGGTTGTAGAAGATGATGTGTATATTGTGTTCCTCTTCTTTTTGTGAGTATGGGTTGTAGAAGAAGATGATGTGCATATTGCGTTCCTCTTCTTTCTTTAGCAGGTCCATACGTCAAATAATTGGGGTAGCCATTGTGGTTGATGAGGGCTCTCTGATATTTGTGATTCTTACTTAAATTCTAAAAATTTAGTCTGTCTCTTGAGTCTTGGTTTTCAATGGTGTTTCCTATATTTATATATGTTTGTGTACCTGGTTTATTTGATAATAGCCTTTTGCCGAGTAGGAATCACTCTTTAGTGTGCTTTCCAAAGTAGGAGATTTATAAGCAAAAAGAAACTGATCGACTTAGAGCAAAAACTTCTGACAATATAAATGTTGTCAAACGTTTTCTTTTACCTAGCTCTGTCTGTATTCAAATTCTTTATGCAATTGTGTACGCGAATTGCAAAGTCATTGGTGTATTTTTTATTTTATTTTACTTTCCATGCTATGATTTTATTGGATCGGTAACATGTATTTGCTGCTGCTGCATGTATAGGATGTCCAGAGGATGAGGAAGCTCTCTAATGAAGTAGAAGAAGGGAAGGAGAAGTTGGTGTCCGTTGGGGGAAGTCGATGACAGGTGAAAGAGAATGTTCGAGGACCCCTACATTTACAAATTTTGTCTTATGTATATTTTTTTGCTACCATTAGGATAGCTCATGTACCACGCAAAACACTACTACGACGTTGGTGATAAGCTCTAGTATGCACAATTTTTTTTACTAGTGAGCATTACAGAGAGCTATATAGAGTAGGTATAAGAGTTTTCATTACTTGCTTCTCTCGTATCATGTCACCCGCTTCTGTGCCGACTTTC
The DNA here is from genome assembly GCA_023531295.1 of Papaver armeniacum. Lineage (NCBI taxonomy): Eukaryota > Viridiplantae > Streptophyta > Magnoliopsida > Ranunculales > Papaveraceae > Papaver > Papaver armeniacum. Next base: position 52,991 of record JAJJWW010009519.1, read on the forward strand.
TCAAACTGGTTTGGATGGGGTTTCAATTTAATGGTATCACACTTTGCCAAGTTAAACCATGTCTTTATAGATCTTGTTGCAAGAATTGCCTTTCGATGCCTTTCGACGAGTAAATGTGAAATGAATTTATGTTAAATGTTTGTTTAAAAAAGAAAAGAATGAGGGATGCATCTCCCAAAATAAAGACCAGCTTTGTCGAGAGGAGGGTTTTCTCCCCCTGTTCGGTAGTTCTGTCGATTGGACTTTGGACCAGAAGGAACCACTTAATTCATTCACTTAATGAAACTGCATTTGTTGATAGAGGTTGGTCTCTCTGAACGCACTACGCACTAGTTTGGAACACCAACTTTATGACTGGGCGTCAAGCCCCATTTTGATGAAGATTATCCGGGGACCCTGAAGATTATCCGGGGACCCTGGTTTTCTAGGAATCTGTCAATACCGTACCATCACTTGGTAATAAGAAAGAGATAAGAAACCTGCATAGGCTGCAGTACTATGCAAATGATGAAATAAAATAAATGCCACTGGCAATTAGAAACCAGCACATCGAGGAAATGGCCCATTGCATAGACCAGAAGGAACCACTTAATTCATTCACTTAATGAAACTGCATTTGTTGATAGAGGTTAGTCTGTCTGAACTTTGAACGCACTAGTTTGGAACACCAACTTTATGACTGGGCGTCGAGCACCATTTTGATGAAGATTATCTGGGGACCCTGGTTTTCTAGGAATCTGTCAATACCACACCATCACTTGGTAATAAGAAAGAGATAAGAAACCTACATAGGCTGCAGTACTATGCAAATGGTGAAATAAAATAAATGCCATCGGCAATTAGAAACCAACACATCGAGGAAATGGCCCATTGCATAGACCAGAAGGAACCACTTAATTCTTTTTTTTTTTTTTGAAGGAAAGGCAAATTGTATTAATCAAATAAAAGAGTACAAGAGATTTATAATCTCATTTTTGTCAAAGACATTGGAAATAACACTAGATTTTAAAACTCTTTGCTGAATATTGGATGACTTGTGCCTAAGATGCTTTATCCGAGCTTCTTTAGCAGTGTAATCCACTGCATAGTTATATTTCCTGTTTATATACTTTACCTGAGCTTGTGGAAGATTTTCTAGAATTGAGATAGTTTCCTGAATGGTATTATCCGCGTTCCAAGGAGAATCTTTGCATGTCTTGTTGATCGTTTCCGCCAGTGTTTTGCAGTCTGTTGCTATCGAAACACTAGATAATATATTTTCACTTAACCATGAGGAAGCTTTTAACAAGGCTTTTGATTCTGCATGAAAAGCTGAGGAGGCCCACTCCGATCCCGCTGCAATATGCACGAAAGATTCGTTGTCCACTAAGTAAAGTAGAAAGGCATATGCCATCGTTGAATCTTATTTTTTAAAAGCCGCATCAATAAAGATAATCCAATCCGAATTTAAGTCGGACCATTTTTCCTTGGGGATATTTCTTTCGTTGTTCTTCATTTTTTGTTGGATCTTTCATTGAGAGTTCTGGTGCAGGAATTTGTTGATTTGTTCTATGGGGTGATTCGGATTTGGATTGATTTTTTCGAAAACCACCGAACATCTGTACTTCCAAATAAACCAAGATATAGTTGCGATTTTATCAGACCATTGTAAGAAATCTTGATCCGTGATCCACTCATTTATCCAACTAACTATGGAGTCCGAACCATTTCTCTTATTTACTGCTTCTAGAGAAAGACCGAACCAAATGGCTCTTGCGAATGGGCAAAAACGAAATAAGTGTTGTTCTGATTCTTGCTCCTGTGAATCGAACATTGGGCACTCTGAGTTTATGTCTACATTATGAGCTCTAAGTCTTGAATTCGTTGGGAGGGCTTTTTGAGCTAATTTCCAGACAAATAATTTGATTCTCGGAATTACTTGTATCTTCCATATTTTTTGCCATGGAAAGGTATTTAGGCTATTTTCTTCTTGGTTTTGATTTATGATAAAGTTATATACATTTTTTGCCGAGAAGATTCCTGAGGGGTGATGCTGCCATCTGATTTTGTCTTGTTCTTGTCTTTTCGGAGAAATGGCTAGAATCTTAGCTTTTATATCTGGTTCAAAGTAGGTATTGAGCTTGTCTTGATCCCAAGTATCTTCAGGAGTTATCAACCCATTTACCCTCTGCGGAACAGGATCTTGAATATTAATGGGTTTTTGAATAATATCTGTATTAGGTACCCATTTGTCTTCCCAAATTTTTGTAGAAGCTCTATTTTTACTTCATGCGCTGACACAAAATTACCTTTAATGAGATCCAACCCTTTTTTGTATGCTAGTCCAAATCCATGATAATTTAGAAGACCTAGACAATTCAAGAGGATGAGAGTTTGAGAAATATTTTGCTTTGAGAAGTTGAGCCCAAAGTTGATCTTGGTCTGAAATGAGACGGCTGGCTAGTTTAGTAAAAAGGGATATGTTAAATTGGTGTGGGTTCTTGATACCTAGACCTCCTTGAGAAATAGGCTTGCATATGCTGATCCAGGGCTTTATATAGTCTCCTCTGCTCTTGGGTTTATTTTTATTCCACCAAAAGTCTCTTTGGATTCTCGACCTAGACAATTCAAGAGGATTTGATCTAGCGTTTCTTTAGGAAGAGAAAGCACTTGCATCTGGTAAGTTGGAAAACCTTGAAGGATGGACTTTATTAGAACTGTTCTGCCAGCTTGAGAGAGTAACTTAGATTTCCAACCTTGAAGAGTGGCATAATATTTTTGTAACAGAGGTTCAAAATTTTCTTTTCTATTTTTATCAAAGAAAAGAGGGGTTCCTAGATATCTATCATTTTTTGTCATTAAGGGAACTTTTAGAATTCTCGCAATGATTTTCCCATGTTTCGGATGAATTTTAGGACTGAAATAGATACCGGATTTTTGGAGGTTTACCATCTGAACCGTAATCTCGCCAAATCTTGAAAGAATATCTAACAGGTTTTTTGCCTCGCATAGGTCAGCTCTTGTGAATAAGAAGCAGTTATCTGCGAAGAAAAGGTGGGAAATATTCGGGGCATCATTATTTACCTTGAGTCCCGAAATTTTCTTTTCAGAAACTGCTTTTTCTAGGAGTCTAGAAAGAATCTCCATGCATATTAAGAACAGGCATGGTGAAAGCGGGTCACCCTGCCTTAGGCCTCTAGAAATGGAAAAATTCATACCCGGAGAGCCATTTAGGAGGATAGAAAAAGAAGTGGTTGATATGCACTGCATTATGAGGTTAACCCACGAATGACCAAAACCAAACGCTGATAGAGCCGATTTAATGAAATTCCACTCAACTCTGTCAAAGGCTTTTGAGAGGTCTAATTTTAAAGCGAAATTTCCTTTTCTAGCTTTTGAGTTTTTCATAGAGTGAATAAGCTCATGGGCAATGATAATGTTATCCGTGATTTGACTTCTTGGAAGAAACGCAGATTGATTAGGGGATATTATATTGTTTAAGATAGGTTTTAGCCTGTTAGCTAGAATCTTGGATATGATCTTGTATATTATGATGCTCAAGCTGATGGGCCTAAAATCTGCCGGGGTTTGTGGGGTGGATATTTTTGGAATCAGGGTTATGAAGGAATAATTTAATTCCGGGTTTAGGATTCCGGTTTTGAAAAATTCTTCAACAGTATAGGTTAAATCCGGGCCCATTATATCCCAGTTGGATTTAAGGAAGCCTGGTTGAAACCCATTTGGTCTTGGAGCTCCCAACTGATTCATCTTGGAAATTGTATTCCAAATTTCTTCTTTTGAAGGAATAGCAATTAACGAAGAAATTTTCGACCTCAGAGATGCAAGGTTCAATAAAACTTGATAAGTCTTCCACCAAGTTGTTGTTCTGCGATGTACCTATCTGAGTAAAATGGTTTACCAGAAAGGTACTGATTTGATCTCTGTCTGTAAGCCAAATACCCGACGGTTCTCTAAGAGAGTTTATAGAATTGATTCTTTTCCTATTGGAAGCTAGAGCATGCAAGTATTCCGTGTTTTGGTTATATTCCTTGAAAAATTTATCTCTTGAAATCTGATGATAGTAATCATTTTTGATCTTGTACCATTTTCCTAATTCCGCTTGGAGTTGTCTAATTTTATCTAAATTTCCGACAAAATTTCTAGATGTATGTAGATTTTCAATCCTATTATTCAGGGATTTAATATTTTTATGGATGCTTCCAAACATATCTGAATTCCATTGAGATAAATCCGAGGATAAAAGTTTAAGCTTCGAATAGATGTTCCTGTCCTGAGTAGTGCTGGAGTGAAAATTCCAAGAGTTGGCAACCACCAAAGCTAAGGTAGGATGTGACAGCCAAGATCTAATGCATCTATGTATCTGGAAAATTCTGGATTTGAATTAAGAAGGAGCGGCATATGATCAGAACCAACTCTAGGCAAATGACTCACCTTTGTGTCTGGAAAATTTTGCGTCCATTGAAAGGATGTTAAAGCTCTGTCGATTCTTTCACATATATTGGCATTACCTTCTCTGTTATTAGACCAAGTGGATGGCGCTCCTTCGTACCCCGCATCTTGAAGCCCCAAAGAATCTATTGTGTGAAGTATGAAGGACTTGATACTTGAACTAGTTTTATTTCCCCCTTGTTTTTCATTTGGGTCTAGAATAACGTTTAAGTCGCCTATTAGTAACCAAGGTTTGTTGACCTGTTGAGCAATGTTAGCAATATATGACCATTGTTCAAATTTAGCTTCTGGCTCAACTGCACCATAAACACAAGTGATTAGCACCTCAGTTATTCCAATTTTTGTTTCAAAATGGCACACGTTTATGTTTGATGAAATTAGAGACATTTCTATGTTGTTGTGCCACGCTATTGCCAGCCATTGCAATTCCCACGGAAAGTACTATAAACCAATCAACAAAATGGGATTTTTTTCAGGAAAAGTTCCATTCGAGACAGCGGCGCTTTTGTCTCGGCAAGGAAGATTATGTCTGGCTTATAAAATTGATTGAGGTGGTTGAAGTGGTCCTGAGTAATTGGAGGTCCAATTCCTTGGACATTCCAAGAGATAATTTTCATAGTGTCGGTAGAACAAGGGGTTAAGTCCACTAAATGATTGAGGGAAAGAAAGAAGAATTAGTCTGATCAATACAGATGAAAGAATCCTTTAAGGCTAGCGCGAAATCTGACCCAAAGAAGAGTAAGGACATGAAGGAGGAAAAAGAGACTAAATTTGTAAGGAAAAGGAATGCACTTGACAGATAAACTGAAATAGCTGAGCCTGAACAAGCTAAGAAAAGATTAAAATCTACTAGAGGATACTACTACCGTTAAAAAACACGCAATAATTGTACTGAATACCAAAGATCAATTCCAACTACATTATAATAAAAGAAAACCAGAAATTAAACCTCATAGTCTCTGATGGTGTCATTTTACAACAAAATTTCACTGATCTACTGCTTCTTCTGGAGATGTCAATTGAAATACAATTGGAGCTGTCACCAGGATTATTAACAACGATCTTATGTTCAACTATATATGTACCCCGCTATCTTATGCTCAAACCAACCACAAACCACAAAAATACCAATGTAAGGTATACAATTCAGAATTCACCGTATAAACTGACCCAAAACATTTCCAATAAAGATAAAAGACCTGAAATGCTTCCAAAGCTGAGTTTGGCTTGGGATTAAAAGGAAATCTACCTTTTAATGACTGAAAATTGGTTGGGAAACAAATTCGCCGACCAGAAACTTGATTCGACATGAGAAAAAGGATAAAGGAGAAAAGAAAACCTTTCTGTTTATGGAATTCAGAGTAAGAGAATATCAAAAAATCCCACACTTAACAAGAAGTTAACTCCAAAAACTCTACTAATCAAGAGGATTGGATCCTATGCATCTCAAAATTAACCATAAACTTAAACCAGAAACCTCATGACGGAAGATAAGGACAGACAAAACCCTTAGAACTTTCAATAAAAGAAAAGCATTTCTGACAACAAAAGCAATTCTATCCTCATGAGATATATGAAATATATCATCTAGAAACCAACTTAAAACCAATACTCAAGTTCAAGGAGTTTGAATCTGAAAGTAAAATCAATAAACATCACCGTGCCTAACAACAGACCTAGTGATACAAGAGCACAACCACAACCACAAAGCTACAAAGATGGATAGTTTTTCTTGAGGTTTAAAAGGACTAGAAAAATACAGAGAAAAAAGAGTGCACAACACAAAAACTGAAGTCAAATTCACATAGTTTATAAGGAGAAAGCTTGATTATTAATATTCAAAATATAGAAGAACTCCACCAGAGATTCCACGGAACTAAAATAACAACTATTATCACAAGGTTTAGGAGAAATCCTTCAAAGGAACCAAATGGATAGAAGACAGACTCAATTAACCGCCAAACTCAAAACAAATTGAGATGAGGCTATCAAAACAGAATCTGATAGGGGTGAATTGAATTACACAAAAATTTCCCCAGTGTAAAAATTATATGAGCTCCACCGAATACCTTGCTAATCATTATCAGATAGGGTTTGCGGAGTGTTTAGGATTTAGGTGTTGCAGGAACTGAGATTTTCTTCCAACTCCAAAAACCTTAAAATCATCTCATAATATTCCTCTTCCAGCTCCAAAAACCTTAAAATCATCTCCTAATTATTGCAGTAGACCAAGAAACTTGTGTATTATTAAGCCATCAGAGACTATGAAAAAGGAATTAGCCTCTCATGGCCAGAAAATTAGGGTAAAAATTTAGGATGAAAAAATTGGGATTGATTAGGGAAATCGAAAAGTTGTTTGATAAAACTTGGTAAGATTAAAGAAAAAAGAAGAGTTCGATTGACGCTTTTAAGATAGATCTATGAACATGCAGGAGATCAAACTATGAAAAAGGAATTCACCAGTTAATTCATTCACTTATTGAAACTGCATTTGTTGATAGAGGTTAGTCTGTCTGAACTCTGAACGCACTAGTTTGGAACACCAACTTTATGACTGGGCGTCAAGCACCATTTTGATGAAGATTATCTGGGGACCCTGGTTTTCTAGGAATCTGTCAATACTACACCATCACTAGGTAATAAGAAAGAGATAAGAAACCTGCATAGGTTGCAGTACTATGCAAATGATGAAATAAAATAAATGCCATCGACAATTAGAAACCAGCACATCGGGGAAATGGCCCATTGCGAAATGTCCTTAATAAGACTCTCCAGGCTCCAGCAGTATTAGCAAAACAAAAAAAAAAACAAAAAAAAAAGTGGGAATGTTACAAATACCCTCCATTTTTGTTGACCTTGCACAAATACCCCCGAGGAGTAAAAAAATAAATTTTTTCGAGTCAACTTGAGAAAGTTGCTTCCACTTTTTGGAAGCAACTTGTGTTGGTTGTGTCCACTTTTGGAAGCAACTTGTATAAAGTTGCGTCCACTTCTGGAAGCAACTTGTGCTAGTTGCTTTCACTTTTCAGAAGGTAGGGATATTTTTAAAAATTGAATAAGGGTATATTTTAACCTGGCGAGATTGGGGTATACCCAGATTAATTGGGTATACGCATTTTATTCCTATCCAAACTAGTGTGCTAAGGGGTGTCTAAAACATGTTAAAAGACCAAATTGTCCATACTAAAAAAACCATGCCGACCAAAACATATTAAAAAAAAAATCAAAATCTTTTTTCTACACTCTAACTATACATGTGAAATCGAAAAAAAAAAAAAAAAAAACGAAGAATCAAAACGAACCAAAAGTCGACAGGGTATTTTTTGTTGACCTTGCCGACTAAAATATAGTCGGCGGGGTATAAGGTTGAATACCATGCCGACTTTTTATCTCTGAAATTAGCAGTTACAGGGTCGGCAAGATATCCATCTCTATACCTTGCCGACTATATTTTAGTCGGCAGGTTATGAAATTAATACCTTGCCGACTAATCATGCATTTGTAACACCTTCTCTGTATGTCAAAAATCCTATAGTCGGCAGGGTATTTTTTATCGACCTTGCCGGCCAGATATAGTCGGCATGTTCTTCATCCGCAGACCTTGCCGGCCAGATATAGTCGGCATGTTGTTCATCCGCAGACCTTGCCGGCCAGATATAGTCGGCATGTTCTTCATCCGTAGACCTTGCCGACTTTTCATATTTTCTGAACTGAAAATGTTGATTCCTTCTGTAATTTTGAGTATAAAATCGCCTAGCAGCTCTACAATCCCATATTTATAAGTGTTTGGGTAGTAATATTTCATTTCCGTTACAAGTAGAATTCTTAAAAATAATAAAAAAAATCTCAAATGAGTTCAATCTAAAATAAAACCTAATTTCAAATTTTAATTAACTAATTAAATTAATTATCCTAATCACATTTATTAGTGTTAATTAATCAAGGGTAGATTAGCCATTTTTGTAAATATGTGGATAAGTGTTTTACTTCAAAATGACCTTATTTTGTCTCATTGGGTATACCCCAATTAATCAAGGGTAGATTAGCCATTTTTGTAAATATGTGGATAAGTGTTTTTAAATGATGTTACCCCAATCTTGCCAGGTAAAAAATGACAAAAAAAAAACAAAAAAAGTAAGAAGCCAGTTGCTTTCATTGAGAGTTGAACTCAAGACCTCCCGCTTACTAAACGGGTGCTCTAACCAACTGAGCTATGAAAGCTGGTTGTGATATTATGCAAAACATTTGTTGAAGAACGTTAGAAAAAAGGGAACAGAGCTTTACCTTTTCTAAGAACCAACCTATCTCCGTTCTATGCAGTGAGAGCACAATATTTTGAGCTCCAAAAGAAAATAAGACAAGCAGACCAGATATTAAATCACACCAAAAGCCGACCAATAGTCAATATTTATTCTGGATACTTGCATCATAACTCTGTACATGCACAAACACACAAGAGGATACAGTGATACAACATATTTAATAACCATTTCTGTGGTTCTACATCAAGTTTCTTGATTAGATTTGGAAACCATAACAGTGCTTATTGCTTCTCCCTATCCCAAAATCGATTATCATTTCTCTTTTGGTTCCCAGCTCCTCTAGATTCTGTAAAACCTGGTCCAATCTGTGGTGGTGGCTGCGCAAACTGAACATGAGGCTGTGATGAAAGTGGTGTTTGGAAATGCCATATGCTGGAGCCACCGGAGGGCGAGGGACCAGAAAAGTTATACAACATCTGGGAACTGGTGGCAGTATCTAGCTCTCTCTTAACTACCATATCTTCCTCCGGAGGGCTCAACTGGATTTCATTCATGTCAATCCCTCTATCTGAAATCCGAATTCTTTCTGCTTCTGTTTGCTTAGAATCAGAACCACCAAATGGAACCCGACCCTGCCAAAATGTTGTCTGACGATTCACTGCAGGATTGTTGGCTGCTCCATGAGGTTCATGGGCAATGGCTTTGTTTTCTGACTCCGCTTTGCCACTAAGCTGATGATCACTCTCCAAGAGCTCAGATGATTTCTTAGGTTTGGTAACTTCAGGTTGTTTATCTTTATCAGAAGATGAAGCAATCTCAGATGGGTCATTTCTAGGAGCCGAGGAAGAGCGCGCTGTAATTAGAGTGGTTGGGAATGCTTTCTCTGGAGGGATGGCAGGTGTGTAGTTAGGTGGTAGAAGATCGTCCCAGTTTTCCAATAGTTCCTTGTAGACTTTGCGCAGGGTCACCTCGGTTAGACCCGTGACTTTGCAAATCTCAGCCTGGGTCTTGCGTTTGTCTTCTAGTTGACAAGCCAGATAGATAGCTGCCGCAGAGATGCTAATAGGGTTTCTACGTGTGCAGAAGCATTTGTTGATTACAACCTCGCCAATGTGAGTAGCCAGTTCCTGAGAAAGTTTAAGACTGTTATAAAACCTCAAAAGAAGAGCGATACTGAAATGGTTAAGTGGATCTTTGACAAGGGAAAGTTGGTAATTGTTTCAAATCTTTTGAGAAGTAACTGATTTGTTATATGACTGTTTCAAATGGTACCTGAGCTGATTTGTTTAGCTGGAGAAGAGTGCAAAACCTCGGCATGTGAACGGCTATCGAATTACTATTAATCGGCTGACTCAGCTGCAAAGCCTCTCCCAATATCTTAATGTATTTCCCAATCTCCTTCTGGGGTACATTGGCTGCATTTGATATTTCCTGCAACACAAAGGGTGTTCTTCAGACACTAGTGTATCCGCAACTTAAGTGACAATCGGCTCAAAACATGGAAGAGCATACAGGCTACAATCAATAACCACAACCATTAAGACCACGAAATCCTTAAACCACCACACTAAGAGATACAGTTGAAATCGATCTATAAGTCTATAACACTATCAGTGTCTCATAAATTCAATGTTTACTGCACTATAATCCATACTTTCAAGTAATCCAATGTTAAACCAACCCTAAAAACAAATTTCCCCCTTTTCCAAAAAAGAGATGCTGTAGTAAAAAATGCTAAAGTGGGAAACATACCTGGAGAGTTCTGGGTTCTTGAGCTTCTCTAATGGCTTGAACAAGGGCAGCAGTAGCAAGTGCTTCAACACTCCGATTTCTCAAACAAGTAGCTAAAGAACAATCTCTAAACAATTGAAAAGCATGATCTGATATATCAGAATCTAAATCTAAAATTGAAGCAACATCAATTATTTGAAGATAAGCTCTTAAATTATCAACAACAACACCAGACCCAGAAGTTGAAGAAGAATCAATTGAACGTTCAAGTTCAGCAAGATAACCAGAAAATGAAATACAAGACCTAGCAGTAATTGGGTTTGGTTCTAAAGACCAAGTTGAGAAAGCAGTAATGAAACCAGTTGGTTCAAATGGGTCATCATCTTCATCTTCCTCCCCCTCCCCCTCCTCTTCTACTTCATTGTTATTGTTAATTTTAGGGTTTGGGGGTTTACTAGCACCCACAATATCCGGAGATGGGATAATTGAAGCAAGATCAGAAGTGACTACACAGAGTGGAGAATCTTGAGCTCTAAGATTGAACAGATCATGAACTTGATACTGTCTTTCTTCTACTATTCTTCCACATGTACAACATTCTGTTACTGAACGCCCTGATGTTGTTGTTGTACACTTCCCTTGCATACCTGAACAATACGGACACTTCATCTTCTCTATCTAGCTTTCTTTCCTCTCTGTAATTCAAAGGACTCAGTGCAGGTTACACGTTTGTACAAAAGCTTCAATGAATAACAAAGAGTGGATTTCTCTACTGAAGTGAAGTCTCAAGTTCATTTTGCCGTCGATTGTCAACTGACTATTTATAATTTCATCAAAAATGATTATTGCGAAGTGATAAGATGGACGGCTGTGATACTTCTACGTATCACTTTACATTCCTTGGATGATTGCCACGTGCCAGATATAATTTGCACCTCATAAGCACAGCTGGGGAAAAAATGCTGCAATTGCAAAAATTTACCCTGTAAATATCTGCATTGGTACAAAACCAAGGCAAAAATCTGAATTGGGACCGGTCCACTACTAAAGAACGTTTCTTTTCCATACACATGAATTGGTGGATAAGATTCAGAGCAAGTTTGAACCTCCTACATTTAACGAAGTTATAGAGCAAAAAGAACACTCTCCTGTAACCCTCTCTCTACAATTTGATTCTGTTTATAAATGGCGGCTTCTAGGATGATGATGTTGTTGCAACCGTCACTGGTGCTTCCATCATTACGACGTCAATGCCGTAATAATCCAATAAGATTTAGAAGAGGAATACAAAATGTACCTCTCAAAGTGGTAGCAATGGCAGAAGAAAGTAGTGCTGGTAATGGGGTTGCTGAGAAAGTAGCTATAGCTGGTGGATTGATTTCGAATCCGGTAATCGGATGGTCTCTATACACACTTAAGACAACCGGGTGTGGTTTACCACCTGGTCCAGGAGGATCAATAGGTGCACTTGAAGGTGTAAGTTATTTAGTTATTGCTGGAATTGTTGGTTGGTCTTTGTATACAAAATCTAAAACTGGTTCGGGTCTTCCTAATGGACCTTTTGGTTTGTTGGGTGCTGTTGAAGGCTTGTCTTACTTAGCTTTACTTGGAGTAATAGTTGTGTTTGGTTTGCAATTCTTGGATCAGGGTTTCATCCCTGGACCAGTTCCTGTTCCAGGTGACAAATGCTTTGGATGAATTCTCTTTTTCTACGTTCTTGTTTGTCATAATCTCCTGTCTAATATTTTCTATATAGTATAATAAAGACTCATATCAATGTTTTGCTTCATTACTGTGTTCTTGATAATACTAACAATAGTTTGTTGACATATCACACTAGCGTTGTTTAGACTTTAGATGCAGATGTGAAGCAGTTTAATGGTCTTTTGGAGCAACCACAGTGGGCGAGTAAACCTATTAATTTGGTAAAAAAGTGAGACACAGTGGGACGGACTATCGACTAAAATCCAGACCATAACCAAATCCCATACTATATTTGGTCTGGGACCAAGACTAAACCCAAATATAGTCGAGCGGTTATATAGTGCACGCCCCATCACCAGGCGGGTATATAATCTACGCCCCACACCAGGCGTACATAAAGTCCACGCCCCACACCAGGCGTGCTTTATACCTCCGCCCCATTTTTTTTTTCCTTCATTTTTGGAATCTCCCCCCCATCGGGCGAACGTATAGTCCACGCCCCACATCAGGCGAACGTATAGTGTATGCTCGACCAAATTTAGTCTTCTACCCGTAGCGTCACACACCAGACCAAACTCAAATTTGGTCGTTTTTTTTTTTATCTTTGATTATACTCGCACCACTGCACTGCAGTTGCTCTTAGCAACACCAAAATTTTCAGCCATTAGAATGTCATATCACGTGGCCTGTCAGTCATAGAGGCTACAATTTACAATTAAAACTGGATGAGTAAAAGCCTGTTTGAAAGTAGTTTTGATTTGAGAGCAATGTTTTCTGTCATGTTAGGTATCAATTGATAATGCACATCACTCGAGTGTACATGGGTAGCTTATGCAATTAGTAACAGGCAGACGGAACGAGAATCGAGTATAGCTATGGAGAAAATGAGATGCCTTGTTCATTTATATTCTCTCTTACAACATGCCCACGGATGGGTATATACAGGGCCGAGCCAGGAATTATGGGATGGGGTGCAGAAGAATTTTTTTAGGAGGGGTGAAAAAACAAAAATAAGCTTACATACAAAAGAAATTTCTAATTAGGCCTAAAATAGGTTTTAGAGCCAGCTGGGCAGGGGTGCAAGTGCACACCCTTGCAATAAGCTGGCTCCGCACCTGGGTATATATAGTTTCCAATAAGCCAACAACTAACATTAACTTTCCCTTCAAACACCATGGGTCGAACTAAGCATTTGTAAGGTTAAAATGATCATCTTAAACATACAACATCCTTTTCCTTAATAGAAAGCAAATCATTAGATTTAGTGATTAGAGACATTTTGACTATGGTGCCCATAAAATGGTACATCATTGCATTTGGTGTCTAATTTTGTTCAACTTTGAACTTGGTGCCCAGTAGGTCCCAGTCAAATGGTTGGCTTAACAGATGACCAGTTGACTGCCAATAATTTATTTTTCATTAAAAGAAACACTTAACGCCGTTAATGGCCGTCAAACACGTGGCCATGTGACTTTTAAAAAACCCTAGAAATCCTAATAGCATAAATCCAATAGTTATGATTATCTGATTTTTATCAAATTCATCCTTACAGTAGAAGAACCAATTTTCTAGCACCTGCACAAGCAATCAAGTTCTCCACATGGGTCAAATAGAGTATCCAAAGTATTTTAATCTCATAGAGTTAACTAAAACATAAATGTTTAAAACCACCTAACATAAACATTTAATTGACAAAATTAATCCAAGGGTATTGTTAATTGAAAACTTCACCTAGTTCACTCGCCAAGTCTCTTTGCCTAAGGACCCATGATGTCAGCTTAGTTAAACTTATCAAAGCTCAAAACAAAAAACAAACGACTCGGAGAGTTTCATTCATCATTTGCCCAATGTTCAGGTGTGCGCAACCAATCCATCATTCTAGGCGTGTTTCCCATTCCACTCGTTGTAGAAAATACACCACGACCTCTCATGAAAGCTCCACCACCTCATTGAAAACCACCGCCTCTATGAAACCCACCACCTCTACAAACCCCACCACCTATTCCAGTTGGATTTAGTACCTACACCAATCAATTTCTAGTTTACATATATTTTCTTACCTTAACGAGTGAAGTATGTGAGTTTGCATTTGGCCATTCAACAAGTTAAATAAGTACAAGGGTATTCTGCTTACCTTAGATTGTGCACTTCCAGTTAGAAATTGAACTGGTTCTCTAACTAGCCTCGACTTCTCAGGATACATTATACCAATACCAACGATTTGACCTCCTCTTCTATGCATTGTTTTTCCATTTGCATATCCCCTTGAACCTCTACCCCTAAAAGGCCTTCCTTTGCAGCTTCTAGGACCCTTAGCTAGTGGCGGTGGAAGATGTAGTTGTAGGTTCATTTGTAGGTGAAGCTGCTTCATTTTACATTTCAGATGTAGGTGCAGTTGCTTCATTTGGCATCTCTGATATAGTTGCACCAACAGTTGTTCTACCACCTTTACTTTCCCTACCTGTTCCATCTCTAGTTGTTGTTAGAGTTGGAAATTCTGAAGCTTCATCGTGTGCAGATGTAGTTGTAGCAGCAGCACTACCTCTTCCCCTTTTAGTACTCCTGGTTCACTTGCAGTTGTGGCACTTGCAGGTGGTGGTAGTGGTGTCCTTGTAGCTGCAGGTGGCCTCACATGAAGATGTGTGAAGGTATCCGGAGTTGCAGATACGCAAAAACATACATTCATGAGTATTAACTAAAGCATAAGACGTTAAAGTATGAACACACATAAATCTAAAGTCAAGTTCACTTTTTACCTTAATCCAAATTCTCAGTAGCTGCACCAGTGCAAGTTTTTCTGTTATGACCATAAGTACAACACTTGCTACACATATATTGTCTAGAATTCCTCATATATCTCATCATTGTCCCCTCTTCTTTGACTTCTAGGCTTACATGTGGGTCTAGTAACTTTAAAAGACTTACACTTTACCACTTTAACTTGGGCATCAAGTACCTTTTCCCATAAAGCTTTGTCCTTGAGTGGCTTGATTGATGAAAGATACAATTGTCTATAACTACCCACCTTCATGCATGGATGGTCCTTTCCATGCAAAAAATAATAATAACAAGTTGTTTGTAAGTATGAAAAGCATATACAAGTGGTAAGGTATTAAATACCAAAAATATATGCAATGGAAAGATAACTTACTGCTCAACATTTCTAGGCATATTATGCAAGCTTGCACAAATTGCATGGACACATGGAATTCCACTAATTTTCCATGCATTGCAGGTATAAATATGCTCCAATAGATCAACAGTCCAGCTGATATCTTTCTTAGTGTCTAATATTGTCCACACAAACTCTGTAGATGGCTTCCTTGAGAACTCATGGCTGAAGTAGAGATGATTGTTAATTATTGTAGTCACTTTAGATACCACATTGTTAGAGCACTGCTCGGTCGAACTCGCAAGTGTTGTTATCTCACGCTTGTTTGTCAAGTTTAGTTGTCAAAACCATAAATCTTGATTTCTAATCTACTTATAGCTATGTCTCGGATTATGATTGAATGTGTAGTTGAGCTTTAGACTTCACGGCGTTTATCGATTGAAAACGAGGAACTACTAAGGGGAGTTTGTGGAACTTCATAAACAAAAGGTATGTGGAGACTTGAACTCATCTATCACTCAGAAGTCTATTATATTCTATCTTCTATTGAGACAAAAGCCGTATAGCTATATAGACTTTACATTATACACATTTGATATTTCGAGCTGAGTTTAACTCGCTTATATCTTTCTCGAAATATGTGTTGGAAAGTTTTTTGCTTTAACTACGTTCATCATTATTCTTGATGAAAGTCAAAACATGATCATGTGAAAATCACCTGGTAACATCTTACATGATTTATGTGAGACAGTCATTTGATGTAGACTCGGAATGTTTCGTATTGATCATTCGATCACTTGAAAATTGCTTATAAGCTAATAGTTTGTGTGAGACAGATATTGTCGTCTTCTAAGGATGTTTCAATGATTGAAATGGGAGTTTAGAACAATTAACCATTCTTTGGATATAGCACAGTATGCATACCCGTATGCAAACTGTTGTAAGAATGATTCAGGTCCGGGAACTGAGTATATATGCATACACGTATGCGAACGGTTTTAACTATCAAATTACGGGAACTAAGTTTGAGTTCGGTCCGGAACGACAGTATGCGCACCCGTCTGCGAACTGCCGGACATGACCAAAGTCCGGAACTTAGGTTTGTGTACCCGTTTGCAAACATATGAGGTTAAGTTCTAAAATCGGCTAAGTATGATTTCATACTCATGAACAAAAATTTTTATAAATTAAGGAATGCAATCTTTGCAAATCGTGGCTAAAATGTTCATGAACTGATTCTTTTGAATCAATCCGATTTTGCTTCAGTTGTGTCTTGTATACTTCTATGAGAATAAAAACAATTTAACAACTTTATGAGTAACAGAATTAGATTTATTTGAGTATCATTTGATCTAGAAGTGTTAAGATGAACATGGTTAACACAAAAGTGTTCATGTGGCTAACTTCGACTAACTGTTATTGAACCAACTCAATATACACGTTTAGGCACGGTTACCCATATCTAAATGAAAGTATATTTCATTTGTGTGTAACAAGCTAAGACCATCTAACGGTGGAAAGATATTAGCTTGAATCTTAAATCAAGTTTCATTCAACGGTCAATATTGATTGTTGTGTTCCAAAGTTATCAAACCCTGATTTGAAGACTATACAAGGGAGAACTCTAGCAACTGGGAAACCTAATCCCCACACCTCATGTGTGATACTAGTTGCGACTAGAGTCGATTCTCCTTTAACCTAGGTTTTTCCTAAAACCATTATAGGTTAATGACTTAAAGAATTCATTGGGATTCTGAATCCAGACCCAACTATTTTCTCTATAGTTGCGTGTTCTGATCTTACTTGTTCTATCGTATTGAGTACTATCTTCTCTAAGATTTGCTCGAGATTTTATCTCCGATATGTAAGATATAAAAAGTAATCATAGAGCTCTTCGTATCATTCTTTGTGATTCCACAATAACTTGTTCTACTACCATACGGTTAAGTTATTGTGAGGTGATTGATATTTCTAGGCTGTTCTTTTGGAATATAAGACCGGATTATCAATTGGTTCATGTTCACCTTGATTTATCAAAAGACGGAACAAACTTCGTAGGTATTTCTGTGGGAGACAAATTTATCTATCAGAATATAATTTTCTGTGGGAGACAGATTTGTTTATAAAGTCCTCGACTTTGGGTCGTAGCAACTCTTAGTTGTGGGTGAGATCAGCTAAGCGAATCAAATGCGTAGAGTCATGTTGGGATTCAGGAGGGTAAGGAACGCGAATGTACCTTAATGAGTGTGAGATTGGTTAGTGCTCAACTACATTTCAGTCTGAAGTTAACTTGTAGTAGGCTAGAGTCTGTAGCGGCTTAATACAGTGTGGTGTTTGTATCTGGACTAGGTCCCGAGGTTTTTCTGCATTTGCGGTTTCCTCGTTAACAAAACTTCTGGTGTCTGTGTTATTTCTTTTCCGCATTATATTTGTTTATATTATTCTAATATCACGGGTTGTGCGTAGTTCAATCAATTGGTAAATCCAACCTTTGGTTGTTGATTGAACTTGATTGACACTTGAACATTGGTTTTTGGTACCGTTCAAGTTGTTTCTCATAATAATCAGGATCGCGGATTTCTTTCTGATTGATTTGCTAATTACATTGAGAAACAGAGATATAACTCTTGGCTATATTTTCCTTGATTGAGTCTGACTGTCTAATTGATTCTCTTGGAATTATATTGGAGTTAGTCCATACAGATTGCCTAACAAAATATTAGGTGCGGTTGTTGTACCGCCGCTTTTTCACACACTACCATCAACTAATGTCTTTTCCACCTGTTCTCTATCAAAGAAAATCCTCATCATTAGAAGATGAAATTTTTGCATCAACTTTGTAATCGGCATTGAAAAAGCGGGGGTACAACAACCTCACCCAATATTTCGATTAGCAATCTGTATGGACAAACTCTAATATACTTTTAAGAGAATCAACTAGACAGTCAGACTCAATCTTAATAAAAAGTATATCAATGACAAGGAGTTAATATCTTTATCTCTCGATTTGATCTTTACTCAAGCAAATGGAAATCTGCGAGTCTTTATCAAATACTAGAGAGATAAACTTGGATGGTACCAAAGACCAATATCCAAGTATCAATCAATGTAAATCAACAACCAAAGGTTGGATATTGTAATTGATTGATCTCAACGCACAACCTGTGATATTTCAATTATATAACAAAATATAATACGGAATAGAAATAACACAGACAACAGAAGTTTTGTTAACGAGGAAACCGCAAATGCAGAAAAACCCCGGGACCTAGTCCACATTGAACACCACACTGTATTAAGCCGCTACAGACACTAGCCTACTACAAACTAACTTCGGTCTGGACTGTATTTGAACCCTAATTAATCTCACACTGATTCAAGGTATAGTTGCGCTCCTTACGTCTCTGATCCCAACAGGATACTACGCACTTGATTCCCGTAGCTGATCTCACCCACAACTAAGAGTTGCTACAACCCAAAGTCGAAGACTTTAATAAACAAATTTGTATTACACAGAAAAGTCTACGATGATAGATAAATCTGTCTCCCACAGATAAACCTATGAGTTTTGTTCCGTCTTTTGATAAATCAAGGTGAACATGAACTAATTGATAACCCGGACTTATATTCCCGAAGAACAGCCTAGTATTATCAATCACCTCACAATAATCTAAATCGTATGGTAGCGAAACTAGATATTGTGGAATCACAAACGATGAGACGAAGATGTTTGTGATTTCTTTTTATCTTGCCCTATCGGAGATATAATCTCAAGTCAATTATTCAATTGAACTCGTACGATAGAAAATGGCAAGATCAGATCGCTCAACTACGAGAAAGTAGTTTTGCCTGGCTTCACAATCACAATGAAGTCTTTCAATCGTTAACCTACAGGGTCTCGAGAACAAACCTAAGGTTAAAGGAGAATCGACTCTAGCAAAACCAACTAGTATCACACAGAAGGTGTGGGGATTAGTTTTTCCAGTTGCTAGATGTCTCCTTTATATAGTTTTCAAATCAGGCTAATCATCGTTAGATGAAAAACCTGATTCAACCAAGCTAATATCTTTCAACTGTTAGATCGAACCTTAGCTTGTCACACACAAATGAAATGTATTTATTTAGGTTTGAGTAACCGTACCTAAACGTGTACACTTAGTTGGTTCACAAATAGTTACCCAATGGTTAGCCATTTAAGCACTTTCATATTAACCGTATTCATCTTTCTCATAACTAGTTTAAATGACTCATAAGAACTAGTTCAAGAGTTGTTCAATTTCTTAGGTCTTTATCATAGACACAATTGAAAAAAAATCGGTTTGATTCACTTGAATCAATTCATGAACAATATAGCCAAGGTTTGCAAATATTGCATTCCTTATAATTTATTTTTTTAAGCTCATGAACAACCGATTTGAGAAATAACCAGCTTGGGTACGCGTACGGGTATGCGTACCTTAGTTACCGGATTTGAGTTTACAAACTCAGCAGAAATTTTCGGTTTGAAAACTCGTGGGTACGCGTACGGGTATGCGTACATAAGGTGACTGGTTTGCTAGTTGCAAACTTACAAACTCCAGCAGAAATTTTCGGTATGAAAACTTCCATGGGTACGCGTACTCAACCTGTCTCCTTTACCAATACCGCATGCACACTTATGCACGCACTTGGTTTCCGGCACATGGATTTATACACTAATGTGCGAACACACTATATATGCTTATATCCATAGTTGGTAATCTCAACTCTACATTTCAATCATTGAAACATTCTTCTATAATGTTATAACAATCGTTATTCACGACTATCGTCATCAAAGCTATTTTCAAGATTGAAACGTCTTCATGACTTGCGTCACGGGTAAAGATGAAAATGGTTAAAGCAAAAGCTCACCAACACATATTTCGAGAAAAAGATACGCGAGTAAACTCGGCTCGAAATAGCAAATGTGTATGTATGAAAACTATCATACTTATATGACTTTGTCTCAAGAGTAGGAGATAGAATAGACTTTTGAGTGACAGATAAGTTCAAGTCTCCACTTACCTTTTTGGAGGATGAAGTTCCACTTATTCCTCGAGTAGTTCTTCGTCTTCGTAAGATGATCGCCATGGAGTCTAGAGCTCAACTGCACTTAACTATCCTAGACCGCGACTTAGTCATAAGTAAACTAGAAATCAAGACATATAGTTTTGATCACTAATATTGACAAACATGCTTGATATAGAAACGCATGCGAGTTCGACCGAGCAATGCTCTAACAATCTCCCCTTTTGTCAATTTTAGTGACAAAACTATCAATACATATGGATTACAAAAAAGATAAAAACTTTGTAGCTTCACGTCCACATGCTTGATATCCTTGGCGCTTCAACATTACTCGAAAACTTCGTCTTTTCCAAGTACTCCCATGATTCCAAAGGTTGTAAGTTCAGCATCATAGTTGTTGAAATTCCGTAGCCATAACAATGAGAAAACAAAAGCTCTCGATCATTGTTATACAGTGTCATAGTATTATTACACAACATCAAAGTTCTCATATCACAACTTCGACAACAATACTATGGTGATATGTATCCCTCCCCCTTAGTCAATACTTCGTATCAACACGAAAACCACTCCCCCTTACATAATGATCCGAAAACCATATGTATTTGTAGTGTGAACTACATATTAACTCTCCCCCTTTTTGTCAATAAAATTGGCAAAGGTACGAAAACGGGATCCTAATGAAATTTCCATGGAGACACTTCAAGACCAAAGAAAAGTACATATCAACTTTGTTTAGATGCAATCATAAAGTCGAAGATAAATGCATTCATCACGGAGTTTATAAAGATACAAGATAACTCCTCAAATATTCCACAACCGCACTCCCCACAAAGATATGGCAATTAAGCACAAGTTCAAAAGAACTCTCCCCCATTTGATGTCATTCCCGAAAGAACAACAAGAGCGACCTTACTCTTACGAGAAAAGAAGGATTTCTTTGGACACCAAAAACCACAAAATGATTTTGTATCCAAAATTCTCAATTAAACTAACCACAAGAGAACCCATGATTAATTTAATCGGAATACACAACCAAAATAACCACAAACGAATCTATGATTAGTCTAGTTGGAAGTGCTCACACAAGAAGACTTATGGAGCCGCACAGTATATACATAAAATATGGATCAGGGAAGATCAATACTGCGGAATATATAAGGATTCATTCTATTTTCCATCACTATTTGCACAATGACATATAATAGACATAATCCTTGTAAACAAAATATTTTAACCTATCTTCCATCAATAAATGACATAATAGGCTTAACTTTTGTTTGTCAAAAGTTCATCGATCTTGTATCAATACATGCATATCGACATATAACCGAGATAACTTTTGACATCGTATGGGACAATAATAGTTCACGGACGCAAACACACATATCCCATAACATATTGCAATATATAAAACCATAAAAGATTAATACTGCAAAAATCATCTTCCAAACAAACTTTTTAGAATTTAAACAAATAAACCTAAAAACATGAAGATGAAAACGTTGGACATAGCTATCTGTACTCACAATAATGGATATTCCAAACCCTAGTTATCCTCAAACAAAAACAAGAATAAAATTCTTTTAAGAAGTTTCCTAGACATAAAAAAACATTTAACACCAATATTAAAGAGGCACGAGAAAACTACTCATCATCTTCATCTTCGGAGACCATGAAGGTGGAACGAACCTTGTCCAAGTCTTCTTTAATATCGGGATACTTGGCAGCAATCACAAGTAATTGTTCTTGAACACAACTCACTTTGGTATTCAATTTACAAACACCTTTGTAAATTTGGCGAAGAAGCTTCGTAGAAGGATCACTTGAGCCATTAGTTGTGTTACACCTTTGTCTCTTGCAAGCATACTCCTTCATTCGATTGAATGTACACGGCCGAACAAGCTTGGGGGTTCCAATGGAGTTCCCAATGGGTTCAATGGAGAAGTTGCGACAAATACGCTCAATCAAGCATGGATAGCCTAACTTCTTGTCAAAGCAAGTCATGTCTAACATTTGAAAAATAATGAATCCACAAATGTCAAGACCTTTGGTTTCCTTCACAAGGTAATAGACCAATTCCGCAAACTCACGACTCCAACGAGAGTTCTCAACCATGGAAGGACAAAGGTTAGAAATACCCAATTTTCCAAAAGACTTTAGAGGAAAATCTAATTGATTAGTAGGAAATTTTCCTCCATTCCACACAACACTCTTGCCACAAAGACCTTTTGAAATGGTTTCATGTGAGGGTCTTTCATTGCTTGGTCTAGGAAGACGAAAATCACCTAAAGGGATTTTGGTAATCTTTGAAATTAATTCTCTATTCACTAGAATCCTTTCTCTATTGACCATGGTCTTGAATTCCATGTCCTCAAGAACAACATCATGAATGTTGGCATAGAAGATTCTAGTAAGAGTATCAAAACCTTCACCAAGGCCATCAAAGATGTTTCCAAGCTTGAATTTTTCAAAACAAGATAAATCCTCCTTATGCATACTAGTAAAATCCAATTTCTTTTCTAAAATAAACCCAGTAGAGGAAATCTTTTCAAATACTTTGCTACAGGATTCATCCACAAATCTAATCCTAATAGAATTTTGTTCAATAGGAAGATCAATTGAAGAGGATGAAGAACCTTAAACACATATCAAGTTAGGTATAAATGAACAATAAGCAAGGTACATAGATCATCATAAAACTTGCTCAAGTTTAGAGACATACCTTTTTAGAAGAATCCGATCGAATTCTACCACGTTACCAAACATTCAAAATCATACCCAACTTAATATGTGTGCCCCAGTTCTTGTGCTTTCCTCACCGTATACATAACAAGGCATTTCTGGGTGAGGATGCACTTTCAACACAATCAAGTTGTGGTGAGGTGAACAATGTCTTGCTCACCATGGCACCAAGAAAGAGTTTCTTTCCAACTACTCTTACATCTTACAGTATTGAGAGAAACCCATGGAACTGTTTTTATAAGTTTTTCAAAGAACTTCCAGAGAGCACAAGAAAAATTGTGTTTCTGATTTCTTATTTTACACCTTATAAGAAACAGTTTCTGCAGATAATTTTCAGTATCGCATAGGGAAACTCTTTTGATAAAAAGAGACATCCTCATTTCTTCATAAGAAGGGACAATACTATTATCTTGGTAAGATGTATCAGGAATTTACCAATGAATTAATTCATGCTTAGAGGTGGTACAGTCGGAAGACTTAGACTTAAACTCTTCTTATAAACCGTTTAGTTTGCTACAACTAGTTGGATTACACATAAGAGGAGTGTTGCTCTCACTGATTAGTAAATCAATGTCAACCTCAACATGGCTATTATTCATCATAACTTGATTTAGCCTGTCAAGAGATTCTTGTTCATTCTGGAGATATAGATCAACATCAGAAGATAGGCTTTCAATTTTCTTTTCAATTCCTAGAAAAACTTCAAGGGATTTTAAACCTGGTGGAGGTTTAGACAGAAATTCTTCTATGGATTTAATTAAATCAGGCATGGAAGCGACTTATGGAATCCCAGGATCTGGTGGTGCATTTATTGAGATATCACTTATGTCCATAGAGTCAGATCGCTACAAACACAGACTTGTAAGGTCTTAAACGTGTTTGCCTGCTCTGATACCAATTGAAAAAACGGGGGTACAACAACCTCACCCAATATTTCGATTAGCAATCTGTATGGACAAACTCTAATATACTTTTAAGAGAATCAACTAGACATTCAGACTCAATCTTAATAAAAAGTATATCAAGGAGTTAATATCTCTATCTCTCGATTTGATCTTTACTCAAGCAAATGGAAATATGCGAGTCTTTATCAAATACTAGAGAGATAAACTTGGATGGTACCAAAGACCAATATCCAAGTATCACAATGTAAATCAACAACCAAAGGTTGGATATTCTAATTGATTGATCTCAACGCACAACCTGTGATATTTCAATTATATAACAAAATATAATGCGGAATAGAAATAACACAGACACCAGAAGTTTTGTTAACGAGGAAACCGCAAATGCAGAAAAACCCCGGGACCTAGTCCAGATTGAACACCACACTGTATTAAGTCGCTACATACACTAGCCTACTACAAACTAACTTATATTTCCGAAGAACAGCCTAGAAATATCAATCACCTCACAATAATCGTAATCGACTAGCGAAACAAGATATTGTGGAATCACAAACGATGAGACGAAGATGTTTGTGACTACTTTTCTATCTTGCTTATCGGAGAAATTAATCTCGAGAAAATTTTACAAATGTACTCAATACGATAGAAACAGCAAGATCAGATCACGCAACTACAGAGAAAATAGTTGGGTCTGGCTTCACAATCCCAATGAAGTCTTCAAGTCGTTAACCTACAGGGTCTCTGTAGAAACCTAAGGTTAAAGGAGAATCGACTCTAGCTTATACAACTAGTATTACACAGGAGGTGTGGGGATTAGGTTTCCCAGTTGCTAGAGTTCTCCTTTATATAGTCTCCAAATCAGGGTTTGCAATCTAAGTTACCTTGGTAACAAAGCATTCAATATTCACCGTTAGATGAAAACCTGATTAGGTTCAAGCTAATATCTTTCAACCGTTAGATCGAACTTAGCTTGTTATACACAAATGAAATGCACGTTCATTTAGGTTTGTGTAACCGTACCTAAACGTGTACACCTAGTTGATTCAACAGTATTTAACCAAATGGTTAGCCATATGAGCAATTTCATATCAACCTTATTCATCTTCACCATAACTAGTTCAAATGACTCAATAGAACAAGTTAGAGAGTTGTTCAATTGCTTACATCTCATAGAAGTATATAAGACACAATTGAAGCAAAAACGATTTTGATTCACTCGAATCGATTCATGAACATTATATCCACGGTTTGCAAATATGCATTCCTTAGTTTATATATGTCTTATTAGTTCACGAATAAACCGTTTTTACAACATAACCCACTCAAGTATGCATACCGGTACGCATACTTAAGTACTCGGATTGAGTTTGTTTTCAGTTCACAAACTCCAGCAGAAATTCACGGGATGTGAAATTCCGGCAGTACGCGGACTTTAGTTCCGGTTATCCTGAGCAACAGTTCAAGGATTTTGGACTTACACAAGTATGAGTTCACATACAATGTTTATATCCATTCATGGTTATATATTCTAAACTCTCATTTCAATCATTGAAACATTCTTAGAGGATGTTAAATAGAGGTTATTCACACACTATTTTTCATCAAAGCAATTTTAAAGATATCGAAATAATCAACATGACTTTGATCACTTGTAAACATGAACTTGGCCAAAGAGAAATCTTACCAACACATATTTCGAGAAATAGATAAGCGAGATAAACTCAGCTCGAAATAACAAATGTGTATAATCGAATTCTATATAGCAATACGACTTTTGTCTCAAGATAGGAGATATAGTAGATAGACTTTTGAATGATAGATAAGTTCAAGTCTCCACATACCTTTTAGTCGATGAAGTTCCACCAGTTCCTTGATTAGTTCTTCGTCTTGTATGATGAACGTCGTGGAGTCTAGAGCTCAACTACAC
This sequence comes from Papaver armeniacum, assembly GCA_023531295.1. Classification (NCBI taxonomy): domain Eukaryota; kingdom Viridiplantae; phylum Streptophyta; class Magnoliopsida; order Ranunculales; family Papaveraceae; genus Papaver; species Papaver armeniacum. Next base: position 78,878 of record JAJJWW010009519.1, read on the forward strand.
TTTCTATCCTAGTCTGAGACTTAGCTATAAGTAGACTAGAAATCAAGACTTATAGTTTTGGCAACTAAACTTGACAAACAAGCTTGAGATAGCAACGCTTGCAAGTTCGACCGAGCAATGCTCTAACGCTTATGATATGTGTATATTTTCGGAATTAGCAAATAAAATTGTATTCCAACTCATAAACTAATTTCTCGTGTAGTACGATAGCTAAGATTATTTATCACAAATCCATATACTTGACTAATATAGCAACTATATATTTGAAAATATCTGGTATTTTGCAAGCATAAATTCGATACCAAAATAGGTATTAAAAATCAGTTTCCAGGATTTCTCCTTAAGTATCAAAAATATACTTGAACAATAAGATATTAGAGTTTAGCATATGTTCAATCACTATGTCGACACTTATGAACATTCTCAGTGTAACTCGTGTACATCTCGATGTCCGTAGAAACCTTAAAATAAATAACTTATCAAAAATATAATAACAAGTTAGACTTAGTCAGGATCGATCATTTCCATAAGGGATTGGTCTTGAACCCACTTTTCAAGTACGAAACAAGTGTCGTATGTCTACTTTTTTAAATTATGTTTCTGCAATTACTTTCAAACATAATTTCAAAGGTTTGGATTCATCCTGAAGTTCAACACACTAAATAATAACAAGTTACCAATTAGTGCAATGTTGAGAACACGACATCCGTAGATAAGCTATACTTCGGAACTCCATATACTTAAGTTGTAGAAACAATTATTGTATGTCATTCTCTAATTTACTTTGATCATAGTATAATGACAAAATCACCATTATGATTTGAATAAATAAAGACTTGAAAGAATAAAAGATAGAAATAGAACAAGTCAAATTGGTAGTTACTGACCTCTAACTGAAGGATGATATCTTCGTTACCTTTGATAATCTTCAGGACTTAATGAGTAACCATGACATGTCTCGAGCTTTTTATTTTCCTAGTCTAACCTAATAAAGTTTACTTTAGTAATCGACTCAAGCGACTCCGAGTTTTGGAACAAAACTTGACGTATATGCTAACGCTTGGTGGATTCAACCGAGTAATGCTCTAAAAAAAATTATTGTGATTCTTATTTTGATTTAGGTTTTTCCGTGATAAGTCATAAATTTGGGATTCTTTTACATTATAGATTTTGAAACTATGGAACAAACCAAAACTGAAAAACAAAATAATAACTATGTCAGAGAGAATATGATGAAGGTAAGTGTTCGTTACCCACAATAATCAGGTTTACAATATTTAGACTTTAAAAAAACTATTATTTTTAATTTAAATGTGGGTTGTATTTAGTCACTGTCAAAATAATGAACTACAAAAAACATTAGCATATTCAAATAGTGATTGTAATTGGAAAATTGAAGAAAAAAATGAATAGTAGATTGATAAACCTATCTTTGATGCTTATGCATATTACTTTACCTAAACCTTATACCAATTCAGAAAATGTTTGTGCACAAACTGTGTTGATGTATAAAGGTTAAGATAATGCCTATTTACTATAAACGAATAGTATTATGATACTTGTGTTCACTCTTTTTTTCATTCTTTTCTCAATTTATGGTGGAAAACTAATAGCTTAATGTTATTTGATCTTCCAATTGATATCATTAAGGAAACTAATTAGGGTTTATATGAAACCTCGGGGGTTTCGTTATTTTTTAAATTAGTTTGATTGTCAGGATGGGAATTTTGAGCACCCTTTAAAAGAGTAAAATTCTCCCTTGAAATTTCGATTCCCTGCTCTAAATCATCCTCAAATTCATTCTTTTCATGCTAGGCTACCGGAGGCATGACTCTAGTGCTTCACAACATTAAGTGCACTAATATTTAATGATTTAGAATGATAGGTAGTAATGGCAAATGACAACATTGAATCTATGTATTTTTTGATTTTTTATGCCACTTCAAAGTACTAATATACCATAATTTTCAAAAAAAAGTTGGATCCATGAGATTTATATTCCACAATGGCATCTTTGTGGGAATGGCTCATTTTGATTGTATTTGTATTGTACATACATTTACCAAAAAACTCGTACATATTTTTAACAAAATCGTGTGAATTAATGCACACAGTGTGTGTGATGTCACTTTGTATCGATATTACCTTTGTGTAAAATCCTTTACTTTTTTTTGAAGCGTCATTTAATGTGACCCATGCATTTCATGTTCAGCTGAATATACCTGGATCATAAACCATCGTATTAGAATATATTTAGTATTCTTTTTTCCTTTTTTTGTCTTCATATACATGCATCTGAGATCTATATATTTTGTATACAGTATGATAGATTTTAGAGTTTTATACCACTGCAAGATCATTTTCACAAAATATTAACTCACTTGCACAAAATAAGTAAAAGATTTTTATTTAAATCAAGAATGAGAGATGGTGAGCGGACAAAGCATATATAGATAGTACTGAAGTTTATTTTTGACATTTTGTCAATAAAATCCAGCAATAACAGTCCATTCAGAAAAAGTCTACATGATAAGTAATAATTGTTCTGCTTATGGATTAACTGATCATCCTAAACATCTCCATGTCTGTGAACAATGGATCATCATCATGCCTAAGATTAAACTTAACGAATAATTAGGCATGATGATGGTCCATGTTCACAGACATGGAGATGCTTAGGAATGATCATCATCATCATGTGGTGACAAAATACAAACCATCCTTTAAAGTAAAATATAAACCTATTTTCAAATTTTAGATATTTGTAAACTAAAACTAGTCAATGTCGGCAACCAAAACTAGGTTGTCGAATTTAGTGTGGTTAAATCAAGGCCAAAAACATTTGAATTATGGTTCATACTGTGATTTATACCTTTCTGTTAGAACAATATATGGAAAAAAAATTGTTATAGATTTTGAAATTACGGGAAAAAAATTGACAAATAAATTAAAAACTAAGTCAGAGAGAAGATGTTGAGGGTAGGTGTTGGTTACCCACAACAATTAGGTTTTTAATATAAAGACTTTAGAAAAATGGTTGTATTTAAATTAAATGTGGATTGAATTTAGTCACTGCTTACATGAGGATAAAAACACTTTGTTATAGGAGTTGGAAAATTCAAAAACAAAGTAAGAAGAGACTGATATCTTTCTTTGATGCTTATGTGTATATCTTTCGGCTCAATCTTATACCAATTCAGAAAATATGTGTGCAAAAATTGTACTATTATACATAAAAGAGTAATATTATAATACTTGTTAGAGCCTTGCTCAGTTGAACCCACCAAGTATTTGTGTGTCAAGTTTGGTTGTCAAGTTTAGTTCCAAAACTCGAAGTTGTTTGATTTGATTATTAAAGTCAACTTCGTTAGGTTAGACTAGGAATAAAAAAATATTGAGGCTCGTCTTTGATACTCATGAAGAATATGAAGACATATCGGCATCAACGAACACATCATCCTTTAGTTCGAAGTTAGTAAAAACAGGATTGAATTGCTCAATTTCTATCTTTATTCTTTCAAGTCAATATTTACTGAAGAAAAAAAAACTTATGAAGTAAAGTTTGTTTACTGGTCTCTATTATTGGTGACTTGGTCATTATGTTATGATCAAAGTATCAAGAAATATATAGTAGATGTTTCATACAACTTGAGTATATGGAGTTACGAAGTATAGTTTATCAATGAACTTCGTGAATCGATATTACACTAATTGGTAATTCGTTATTATTTAGTGTATTGAACTTCGGGATGAATTCAACCCTTAGGATTATGATATAAAGTAATATCAAAAACATAATCTAAGGAAGTATACTTTGTGAAATATTGTTTCGTTGTTGCAAGTGGATTCAGGACCGATCCCACGACCGATTCTAAGTTTAGGATCCATCCCATGACTGATCCCTGGTAAGGACCGACCCTGACAAAGTACAAGTTCGGTTATACATTTTCGATATATTTGTTATCTTCGGATTTCCGCATACATCGAGGTGTACATGGATTAAACTTGGAATTTTCACATGATGTCGGTATAGTGATTTGAACATGTGTTGAAACAATTGGTAATTTTCGAATTCGGAAATAGCATTCATTACATATCTTTAGAAATTTCCGAAATTGATTATGCCTTGTTTTCCAAACAAGCCTTGGTCATAACACTATAAATAGTAGAGCTTCCACTCTTACAAACTCATCATAAGACACAATGCCTAACTGTTTGTGTAAGAATCCAACTCGTTGATAGAAGAGATTAATCTAAAGTCTTTCTTTGGTATCAAGGGTCTTTAAAGTAGTTTCGTCGATGACAAACTAAACTGTATTTTAGTTTTCGATTATTTCGCTGATTGACTAACGGTATAGTTATCCTTGTTCTATCAAGCTTGTTTTATTCCATGGTCCTTCTCTTCTGATACAAGGTCACTCAAGTTTGTTTGAGAATTGAATATTACTGATCTTGTGATTCGGGACTTTTACATAGAACTATTGATCATCCATTATTAACGGACTTTGTTATGTGTATATTGATTAATAGTGTTATTTGTACAACAGTTACTTTGAAGATTGAAGACAAAAAGACTTTTCTTTTTGGTATTCTGATCTTTGTGATTCTTCTTGCACACTTGATTCTCAGGGATCCAGATGAATAGTTTATTTAGATAAACATTAAGACTTGTTGTAAAGATCGAATAATTGTCTAGTTATTTCTCCTTGTAATGTTGCTTTGTGTTGATGGTGGTTTTTAGTTCAGGGTTAAAACCGTAAAACCCTATGTTTATGATCCTTTGTTCTGCAAAGAAATAGAGTCATTTTAAAAGTGATGAGTGCATATGCCTCTTTACTTACATATGTATTGAGCAATTCAGTATACTTATATATGAAATTTACTTAAGAATAATGTTGGTTGCAAAATCCTAGATATTCTGTAAATTTTATTAATCTCCCGCCTGCATTATTCACTAATGTATGGCTTGCTGAATATTTTTCCTATGCGATGTTCCCCAGCTGAAGTCTTAATGTTGACATGACATGACAGTTAACGTTCGCTCGCAGCTAGGTAGCATGAATTTCCCGAAGTGTCAGGATTAAGATCTGCATGAAAGTACTCAATCGGAAGCATGCAAATTGCGCTGCTCTCTGAGAATAAAATTAGTAATTTTGTGTCAACACACAGAATTCATCAAATTTGATTATTTTTTTGTCAACTCACAAAATTCAATTTTTTAACCTAATTTTACCAATATACAAAAATTAGGTTTTTGCGGCCTGCGCAATATCTCGAACCCTGTTAGTCGAGACTAAACCTAGGAAAACTAGGAAATTAATCCATCATGGAGCTAGTAGGAGCAAAATCATATTAAAAGTTAGAAAACATGAAATAAAGAGAAGTTGCGGCAGATAAAGGCAGTAGCAAAAGGGGGCGCGGCCACACCGCTTGGCCGGCCGGTTTGCCCTAGCTGGCGCTGCCCATAGCCGACCGGCCACGCCCCATATTACTGCCTGCCGGCCACCTCTTTCCTACCGACCAATTAAATCGCTCTAAATGCGCAGCCTACACTTTTAATTAAAGGTGGAAGTTGGCTAGTCGACACACCTAATTCCTTAAGGAATCGAATATAGGCTGCCCATGTCAGTCTTAAAACGATTACGGGCGCACAATTTGGCCGGCCGATTTATCAACCTTAGTCGTCTCCTGACACGGCCGGACGAGCTCTATGATACACACCGGCGGGCCCACTCATACTTGTGCCAATCGAAGTCTTCCTAGATTGCAAGCAAACCCTTGAACTGATCGCTTAAAGTAGAATGGTTGTGTGGCTTGAAAACCCTAATTTATGTTAGTGGCAGCACATTATTATCGCAAAACAATCTCGGCCGTCCAACTTGGCTAGCTAAATCGAACAGCCCAGATACGATTTCAGGCATCCAATGAGGTGTCATCGTAATTATCGGCCTCCCCCCTCATATGGGAATCGATCGGCCCATCTTCAGCCTGCTCAAACAGTTCATGGTAGTTGCCCAAAGATGGCTAGTCGCGCTGCCTACATGGGTCTTAAATGAATTCAACGACAACCAATAACTGTCACAAATCATCTCAGCCATTCAATTTGGCTAGCCGATTTAACCTGTTTAGATCTAATTTAAGCCGACCAATAGGATGTCAAAATGGATACCAGCCATCACCCTCCTATAAGGACCAATCGGCTCATCTTTAAGGTACATGGATGGCTCCTGGAAGCTTCATGAAGAGGTCCGGTCATGCTCCTTTTAAGACGTTAATCTTCGCGACTAATTTAAACAAGCTCTAAACAACGATACTTCATGAACATCGATTATTTTCAGCTGCTTGTTTAAAAGTGGTGCTTTATATGTATCGATCACAAACGATGTTTTATAAACATTGATTTCACAAATAACTTAGTTATTTGACCTAAAAGCATTATGTGCTATTTTTTGCGGCAAGTCTCACAACTTGACTTGTCAAAAATGTCTGCCTGTCGCCTAGCTTGCGCGTGATTGGTCAAAATAATTAGGTTTTGCAAGCAAGACCCACTCAACAACCTGCTGCATATTTTTCTACAAAAATACTCGAGACATCAAACATGTCACAAACTGGGGGATTTTCATCAGGGTATTGGTCTAGAGGTTTACAGTGTGCGGCGTGCAATACGCCCATTATGAGAAAGTGCCAGGGAAGGCGGATAGTTAGTGGCAGTAAAGAAGCAGTGGGTGTAAAACCAACCAGTCTTGCCTTCATAATAGAGACGTGGTTTTACATGATCCCAACTTCTCCATCACTCAACTACTTCCACTTCCAATGAGATCAGTGTGTGTTCGACTATGACTGGTATAAATAGATTTTTTATTTATTTCAAACAACAAGCTTTTTAACGCAAGTATCCAGAAAACACCAAGAACTTATAGCTTACATTCCGCAAGCAGGTTCTACATTCTGATACAAGTCATAAAACAATCACACCCCATAGAGTTCATCATTCTGATCTCAACACCTTCTCTGCTTCCCTCCCTAAGATCAACCCTTCTCCTTTATTTTGTCACCGAAGCAAGACTCAAACGGTCATTTCTTGGTTTAGGCCAGAATTGTACATATTGATCTCTCAAATCTAAAGTACTCATGTGCAGTACATTTGTTTAGGGTTTAGATTCGTTTCTCATCGACACACCCAATTTACCATTTTCAGCAGAATCAGTTTTTACCCCAAAACACTTGGGTAAAGTTTTTTCAGTGTGATAGATTATTTCTACAATCTTTGTATTGGTTTGATATTTGACCAAAGGAGTTTATATTTTCAAACGAGATCTTCTTTATACTCTACTTTATCATGGATCATTATCGGATTCAGGAAATTGATAAGTGAGTCGGTTACTGAAACATATTTAGCCCTTTGATGTTTCGGGATACGATCCAAAGGAGTTCAGAACGGAAATTTTCACAACTGGTGAAGCGACTCAAGATAGTGGAATTTGTCTTGGTATTCACATGCGAGAATGGTTGTATGTGCAGGGATAATGAAGGTTCTGAGTAACTAGGGGTTGTTTACTTGTTCACATTTATACAAAGTGGCGATAGTGAATTTCTGTAGGCCTTAATTCTTACAGTACTTGGACTAGGTCACGGGGTTTTCTGCCAAGTATTTTCCTTGAAAAATTGTGTGTATTGGTGTGATTTACATTAATTCCAAACTATATTGTTTTAAATTAAATACACTGGTACGTTAATCCTATTGGTATTCGACCCATGATTGATTCTGTCGCGAACTTGTACTATACACCAAGTTACACCTTGTTGATATTATCTTTTAGTATTTTATTATTGATGTAAAATTATACAAAGTGTGTTTGTAGTAGGTTGATATGAAAATTTTGTGTTGTACTCGGCATACTTATATTCGACCTCGCTCATTATTTTTGATATCCATGGTGGAAATCGAATAACTTAAGGTTATCTGTTATTCGCATTGATAGGATAAAGGTGATAGTTATGGATTATAGAAAGATAAATGTTAGGGGGGAATCTATTTTTACTAAAAGGAAAGTCATCTTTGGTGTGGATTTAAAAAAGATCTTTCCCCTTATCAGTAATTTTTTTGATTTTTGATTTTTTATATCACCCTAACCCAAACTTTTGACCATGTATATTGACATCCATCTTTTTCTGGTACAAGTTTTGAATATTAAGGGTTAATTGGTTTTTGGTACTTACATTTTGTCCAACATTAGTGTTTGGTCTAACTTTTGTCCAACTTAGGGGTTGGTACTTGGAAATGACGTTGACCGGGTTAAATGTTAACTTCTGTTTACAAAATATTAAAAAAATTATACAAAATTAATTTACTAAATGAGTTTACATTTATGCCCTTCACTTTATTAACATTTACATTACATATCCGGAAACTGTGAACCCATGTTTTCTTCCTTCTCCGTTGTCCGAACACATCACCGTGGCCACCGCCACTTTCTCTGCTCTCGATCGCTACCATCGCTAGAAATACTTTCCACCTATGAACACAAAAGCTACACATTCACGAAGGTTCACGAAACAACAAAATCCCAAATGAAATCTCAGACCCATCAATCCAGTGAAGAACTCCATGAAAAAAATTAAGGGAAAATTATAAACTTTGATTACTACTACATAATTAAATATAAAGGTGTATTCAATACACCATTCCTTGACATTACTCATTCTAATGATGAATTACTACTATAGATACAAACATATTATCCTTAAATCTAAAAAAAATTGTAGCTAATTCTCTTTTACGATTTCTTTAAGAAATCTTCACGATCTCCTCCTGAAACTCAAATTAGATATGTGAATTGAACCAATCATTCCTTCTTTATCTCATTAAAATTGCTAATTGAAACCGAATAAAATCACAACTTTAACCCCCATTGAATCGATTCTGTCACGAACTCAAAATAAAACCTAAAAAGAATCAGAACCCTAGTTTAAATTTTGATTTGAAACCTCAATTCTTCAAAATAACGAAACCACTGACTGAACACGAATTGCACCATAACTAAATCAAACCCTAGATTCTCTAATCAAAATCAAACCCTAGCTTCTAAATCTCTGCAACAATGGCTTTTTTTATCATTTGACAAGTAAATCAACTCCTAATCTCTAGAAAAAATACAAATAAGTCACTTCTTGATACGTTTATTTTGATATGAAGATGGTTTAAATGGAAAAATTAATGCAACGGAGTAGACAAGAGCGTGAAAGGAGGAGATGAGAGAAGAGAAAGAGTCTCATTGTGAAATAAGCCACGAACAGGTAGATAAAAGGAAGATAATGGAGGCATCGGGACCGTAGATTAGTCTTTTCTTTTATAACCGTCGGATCCTAAATCCATTTTAAGGTTAGGATTGTAAACTCAGTTTTTTACATAAAAATTAATTTAAATATGGTCATAAACAGTCAACCGGGTCAACGTCAATTCCAAGTACCAACCCCTAAGTTGGACAAAAGTTAGACCAAAGGCTAAGATTGGACAAAATGTAAGTATTAAACACCAAATAACCCGAATATTAACTAGTTAAAGAAAATTGTGTACAATTAAAGGTGTCACTCAATTGCTTGGTTCGATTTTCCCAATGTGAAAAAGATTATCATGTTGGTTGTTAAGATTATCATGTTTTCATGTTTGACCTGGATATCACTATTTTTTTATGCTTTATATTATTAGGTTTCCCAAAAATTTACACAACTTTACACCAGTTGTTTAAGTGGAAACCTATGGAGCTGTCGAAGTCACTTTCACGTGTAATAAAGACAAAGTGTACGAATAAGTTCTCACATGATAATTGTTGCTTTCTAAAACTGTGGCCATCTTTTGTATAAGTATTTGTCTATTTACTATGTTGGTGGAAAATCCTATTTATAGTGAATCTCTACAGTATAAATCTAGTCAACATTTTCTTTCACATCATAAATAGTGTTGTTGCTCGCCTCACCATATGGTAGTGACCTAGTAGAAGTTTAAAATAGAATCTCACCAAATAACACCAAAAACATAAAATAACTACCCGCGTGAACAATAATTTTTGGTAGAGTAAGAGTGATATGTAAAATCTTCATAAAAAATTAAAAATAATTATTGATGGGGAAATTTTATTTTAAAAATATCCACCGGAAAATCGGTTTCCCTTTTAGTAAAGATGACTTTCCCCACACCGTGCTAAATTAGTTAATTTTTACTTATGTTTATTTGTCACGGTAGACATATTAAGCACCCTTTAAAAGAATAAATTTCCCTTTTGTAATTTCATTTCCCTCCTCTCGATCATCCTTTGTTACATTCTTTCCCTCCTAGGATCCCATCAACATGACAATAATAGTAATGAGTCGCAAGGATAACATTAATTGTACTAATATTTTGAATGCTTTCCTTTCTCTCCTCTATTTCTCTTTATCCTAAACGAAAACTTCACCGGGTGTTGCTCCCTGTCTGCGCAGATCGTCTCTATTTGGAGAAGATCTGGGAAGATCGTATTCCTTTATTGTTTTATTAGCTTGTAATTTACTCTCTGTTGTAATTTTTAATTTGATTTATATCTTTTTAGTTCCTTATATTAGTATTTTAAATCTAATGCTTGTTCTTCCTTTGAGGAATGATCATTTGAACATTCATTTGAGGCTTTCTCAGATTGTTGTATTAAGGGGGTTGAATCTTTCTTGATTTGTTGCGATCTATCTCTTCACAACAAGTTTCTCCGGTGGGTACCTGATTCTGAAGAATCTCAAAATCTGATTGTTTCATCTAGAGAAACAGTTTGGTTTGTATTGGGTAACTTTTATCTCTATGCAGTGATGAGAAATCAAAGCACATCATCTATTTCAGTGGTGTTCTACAAACATAAAGAGGCATCAACAATTTTTTTGGCATCATCTTCATGTAAGCTCTTTAGTTTCGTATTTTATTTGTTGATGGTACAGATTGGATTTTAGCTTGTATTGTTTTAAAGTTTTGTATTCTAATTGTTCTAGGCTGGGTTTCTGATCTAGTTACAGTTAGGTGTTGTGTGTTTTCGGTTGTCAGTGTTAGGCTTGAGATAATTTTGATATTTTCTTACTTAGTCCCGGTAAACTTTGATCTTGTGATCTTTCCTCTTGGTGGGATCTCTGGGTTTGTTGTTGGTTGTTTGATAGTTCTTATCCATATGAGTAGCGTTGACCTTTGTCCTTTCCGGTGGGAAATAAAGTTGCGTCGTGTTCTCTGGCGAACTTTCTTTGTACCAGCTAATGAGGATGAGAATCATAATGTAACTTATGGTATCTTTTCTATGGGAAGAGATTTCTATTAGGTGGTTAATATTAAAAAAATAATATTTTGATGAGCTTTGAATCAAGCTTCAACGATTCAAGTTCGCCGGGTGATGCTCCCTGTCTGCTCGGATCGTCTCTATTTGGAGAATATTTGGGCAGATCTTATTCTTATATTGTTTTATTAGCTTGTAATTTACTCTCTGTTGTAATTTTTATCTTGATTAATGTCTTTTTAGTTCTCTGTATTAGTATTTTAAATCTAGTGCTTGTTCTTCCTTTAAGGAATGGTCATTCTGGACATTCATTTGAGGCTTTCTCAGTTTGTTATATCAAGGGGGCTGAATCTTTCTTGATTTCAAGTGATTTGAAGGGGGATGAATCTTTCTTGATTTTTTGCGATCTATCTCTTCATGGCGAGTTTCTCCGGCGGGTACCTGATTCAGAACAATCTCAAAATATGATTGTTTCATCTAGAGAAACAATTTGGTTTGTATTGGGTAACTTTTATCTCTATGCAGTGATGAGAAATCAAAGCACGTCATCTATTTCAGTGGTGTTCTACAAAAATAAAGAGGCATCAATAATTGTTCTTTGTTTGGCATCATCTTCACTTAAGATCTTTAGTTTCGGATTTTTATTTGTTGATGGTACAGATCGGATTTTAGCTTGTTGTTTGTGGGTGAAAATCGTTTCTGCTGATTTTGGTAATTTCGGGTGTGTGGATGAGAAACGAATCTAAACCCTAAACAATGCACTGCACAGTAGTACTTTTGATGCGAGAGATCATTCTGTACAACCCTGGCCTAAACCAAGAAATGGCCGTTCCAGGCTTGCTTCGGTCACAAAGTGAAGGAGAAGGGTTGGTCTTAGGGAGGGAAGCGAAGAGAGTGTTGAGACCAGAATAGTTGATTCTGAAGGTGTGGTTTGCTTTATGACTTGTATCGGAAGTAGAACTAGTTAGCAGAATGGAAAGCTATCAGGTGATTTCTAGATACTGTATTGTTGCCGACCAAAACTTGCTGTTTGGTGAAAATAGGTGAAGCCTATTTATACAAGTCATATTGAAACGTACCCTGGTCTCGTAGGAAGTGGAAACGATTGAGTGGTGGAAGAATAGAGTAACGTGTAACCATCAGACGTTATGCTTCCATGATGAGGGAAGTGAATTCGTGTAACCGATCGGTCATTACGCTTCCATGATGAAGGAAATGAATTGTTTACACCGTTACTTTTCACCACCACTAATTGTCCTACTTCATGACACTTTCTTGTAACGGGCGCATTGCACGCCGCACACTATAAACCGCCAGACCAATACTCTGATGAGTATCCCCCAGTTTGTGACATGTTTGATGTCTCGAGTGTTTTCATGGAAAACGTGTAGCAGGTTGCTATGTGTGGCAAGTCAAAGTCAAGATACTTTGCATAGGAAAATAGCATGTGATGCTATTAGGCTTGCCTTGGTCGGCCGCCTAAAACTTGCCACAAGTCCGTCAGTTTGGTGGCGAACTTGAATGTTGACATCTCGTGAGGAAGGGTAGCCGTTGATTATGGCCACATCTTTGTTGTGTAACAAAGTGGCGCGGCTAGGATTTGGCGCCGTGGTAATAATTAGGGCTTGGCGTGGCCAAGGCTAGGTTTTGGCGCCGTGGTAATAATTAGGGTTTGGCGGCGTGGCCAAGGCTAAGGTGGCATGCTACCGCGGCAGAGTGGTATGTTGGCATGCCGATCAATATGTTGTTGTGGTAAGGCGCGTTTGGCTTGCCAGTTAGTATGGTGGCGCGACAGGGTGCGTTTGGCCTTTAATGTATGGTGGCAAGTTTGGAGCGACTTGATTGGCCGAGAAAAGGGGCCGGCCAAACATAAGGCGCGGCTACATTTCTGGTCAGAGTGTGGCGGCTTTAGAGCAACCTGATTGGTCGATGGGAAGTGGGGCCGGCGAGTATGGGCCCAACCATAATTTATTTGCGCGTGGCTAATTTGAGGCGACACGATTGGTCGAGAGAAATAGGGCCGATTTAGGAAGGGGCGTGGCCAATGGAAAGTGGCGCCAGTTGGCCTAAGGCATGGCCACGCCTCCCTGTGCTGCTGTGGCTCCCTGTTTTCTGATTCTGAGAAAGGCTTTGCACCTGCTAATCCATGGAGGATTAATTACCTAGTTTGCCTAGGTTTAATCGACAAGCAAGGTCTGATATACTGCGCGAGGCGCAAAACCCTAACTTATGCAAGTTAGTCAGGGAAATTGATTGAACTCTATGTGTTGACACAGAGTTCTTTTAAGCTCATTGCCAGAGAGCAGCATGCTTTTCTGATTGAATACCTTATGCAAAGACCTTATCCTTGATATTTGGAAATTCGTGCTACTCTGCTGTGAGCGAACATAAATCGTCATGCCATATCAATATTAAGGGTTCAGCCGGAGAACATAGAATAAAAGGCATTCAAAGGAACTTATATTAAGTGAATATAGGCGAGGCGCCGAAATTTACAGAACATCTGGGATGGTTGCTACATTCGCCAGTATGGATAAATTTCATGTAAGTATATTGAACGGCTCAATAAATATGATGGCGGAGAGGTTAGCACTCACGGCACCGTTTCCTTACAGAGTGACGTCACATCAGATGTAAGGTTTTACGATTTTAACCCTAAACTAAAAACCACCATCAACATTAAGTCCCCTGCTTAGCACGTAACAGCGGCGTTGTTTCGGGGTAAGCATGATATGGTGACAGACAAGAGTAAAATCGAAAGGACAAGACGTGAAGAGATTGCCGAGGAAATTCAACTAACCTTTAGCGGAAGGCATGAGGAATCTGTGATCCCTGAATTGGTGGTTTTGCATAAATTCGGTTTGGCCATGGGGTATTGGCATCAGCGCTGCAGCTTTGGCTATTGATCATCAGAGGTGACATTGCAACTTGGCACATGGAACGGGCGCTGGTTGGCTAGGAAAGGTAGATGGCGTGGCTACCTTGGAATGGTGGATGGCGCGGCTACCTTGGAAAGGTGGATGGCGCGGCTACCTTGGAATGGTGGATGGCGCGGGTACCTTGGGATGGCGGATGGGCGCAGCTAGCTTGGAGTGGCGGATGGCGCGGCTACCTTGGCGTGGAGGATGGCGTGGTTAGCTTGGCGTGGCAGATGGCTTTGGCTGGCTACGGAAGGTGGATGGCGCTGCTTTGGTGATGTCCGTGGAATGGTGGAAACAATACTTTGAACTATGGCTACCAAACAGTGAAGATGGAGCCGGCGTTTTTCGCAGAATGGGCGGAGATAGTGCGGCTTTAATCAAGGAGTGCTGGAGTCATGGCGTTACTTGCTAGGCTGTGGAGCGGTCAGCGATTGCGCTGCTTTGAGTGGTGAAGAAGGTGCTCCTTTGGCTAAGTCACGGAATGGCGTGCATGACCCGAAAGAATAAACATTTTTCTACTCAAACTTCAAAATACAATGTATATAAAAGGCGTTGTCCACCCTTTTATTTTTGCATCATTGGTTTTACCTCTGTAGCGGCAAGCCTCTTTCCATCAGCAGTCCAGGTGAGCCAATTATTATTTCTTTCGTATAAATCATCATAGAATTGCACCATCTTCTTCACATGTATCGTCTCGTGTCTTTTCTCGTAGTTCTCCATTTTGTGTTCTTCATCGTGTAGATTGCCGATGCAGACCTAATGTAAAAAAAAAAAAAAATTGTAGTGCACAATGGGATCTTCCGGTGATGGTCATACCTCTGACTCTTCAGAGAAATTTTTTGAAGTCGATGAACCTAGGTTTTCTTCACATGAGGAGATATTAAACCAAATCAACCCTTTGTTCCATGCAGCCGGCCGAATTATACAAGGCATGTCCCTCACCCATCTACGCATCGTGCGGGTGCGCGCCCAGGCTTTCATGGCTTTGATTGACATGGAGGAGAAATGGAGACATGATGAAGCATCCCAGCAAGTCGGGAAATATCAACATGATGAAGCTTCTCCACAACCCAGTGCCAGGGCTGAACGATTCGCCTCTCGATTGAAACGGAGAAGGACCGAGTCCAAGAAACTTCTAGACGAGAGCCAATTTAATTACCATGTCCATAATGGTATCGTAATCCTCGATTCTGAGGTGGACGAACCAGAGCATTCCCAAGAGGTTGTGGTTTGCGAGACTGAAGCAACTTCTGAAGTGGGTGTCGAAACTGCTGTTGAGGAAATCAAAGCGACCACTGAGGATGTTGTCGAGGCAGATGGTGAGACGGTGGAAGCACATTTTGGAGTCATTGGAGAAGCTGTGGGGATGTATGTTGGAACTGCTGTTGAAGCGGATTCCGGATGGGATGTTAAAGCTGTTGTTGAAACGGCTTCCGGATGGAATGTTGAAGCTGAAACGGTTTTCGGATGGAATGTTGAAGTCGAAACGTTTCTGGATGGGATCTTTGAAAGCTGCCGTTGAGATAGCTTCTGGATGGAATGTTTGCTGTCGGAAAAGGTGTTGGGGCAAGTGCTTGAAAAAGCTCTGATGGAGGCGTCATTGACCAAGGTGTTCGTCATTGACAACTGGTTTTCCCATTTTGCGATTTCCTTCCATAGAAAAAAATAATCTTTTCGTAGCTCGTAGATGTTTTTTGGTACTTCAGTTTTTTTTTTTTTTTGTGCGATCGAAGCCATGTCTCACCGAGTATCATTCCTTCGTTTATGTTGCTTTCATATCTTTGATTGAATGAATAAAACCTTCTGGAAGAGACCTATCAAAACCCCTTTTGCGAAGAACCATTTATTTTTATTGGATTTTCCCTTGCAAATTATTCAGGGCTTCCGTGGCATACCGCTTGAATGCGTAGAAGTGCGAGCTGCCACAAGCTGGATAACACGTCATGAGAGAAATAGAGAAATCCGTCAGGTGAAAGTCGTGGCTAGAGATTCTTGAGGGAAAGTGTCTGCGCTAACTTTTGATGATCTTCTTTCTTGCATTATTCTTTTCTTCAATATTTTATGAATAAGACATTTTGTGGGGGTTTGATTTCTTTGGTTTTCAATCGACGGGTAATGACTCTGTGAGGGTTTGGGTTTACTTCATATTTTTCCCTTAAGATGGTCCAGGAAAACTTTTTAAGGGAAGACGTTTTTTAATTGAAATTGAAAACTCTACTCATGAATGCAAGCAGTGCAATCACTTTAGAGAAGTTACAAACATCGCATGAAAGGGGAAATTTCTAAAGGAAATATTGAAAGGAGAACGCTGGAGGGGAAAGTATCACATCGTTTTAGGTATTGAATGGCTTGAGCCATCACGAATAAATCGTCACACCTTCAAACTTGTCGGCATTGATGAGTTTGCAATAACCACCCAAGATAACATCTGCCACCAGATACAACTCGTCTTCCTTTTCTTTAGGCGAATCAGGTTGAGCGGCTATCCTCACTGTTATATCTCCAACTTGAAACGAGGTCATCTTGACTACCATATCTCCAATTTGAAACGGGTTTGGGCGTTGTGCAACCACTTGATTTTTGAGCTCGTCATTTTTGACTGCGACAGCTTCCAAATTTTTAACAAAGCACTTGAAAGGCCCAGCGTTCCATTCACATCTCTTAATGACGCCAGGGTTGGTTATTGGACTGAGTCCCCATGCTTGGCCGAGAGGAGAAGTGATTGGGTGCAGAAAGGGTTGTTTAACCAGACTTACTTGCGTTTGGAATCTGCGGATGAACGCCAATGGGCTTTCTCCAGATAATTGAGTTACATCGGTAAGTTGTTGATACGGCAACATGTAATCTTCAAAGTTGGACGGTTTGTTGGAAATTCTTTCGGGTATCGACACCGGCAGAGGGGATACTCCTAATTTCGCTTTGTTGCCGTGTACCCATGGGCGCCCCAGAATCATGTTAATTTGAGAGTTCTCTGATAAAGTGGAATTTGCCATGTGTTAGGGCGTCTCCTACCTTAATTTCAAGGTTGATGTAGCCATATGCGTCTATTGCTTCTCCTTCCAAATTTTCGACCATGATTGGGGAACGTGTAGCCTCCTGCTTCGAAATTCCCGCAGCCCTCAGAGTTTTGATGGTAACGATGTTGAAGTCAGAGGCCACGTCAATCAATGTTTTGTCGAGCTCGGCGTCCTTAGATGAACCGTGGTCAGCAGTCCCCAGTTGTATTTTCCAGCACCGTCTCCCGAGAGAGTTTGGGGTTCTAGCATAGTTTATTCAGTTGGAAAAAGTCACTTGCCCGACACAACTTGATTGAGGGCTGTAAAATATATCTTGAAGTTGCGCCTTGGAGAAATAGAGAATCTCGCATACATATTCCATGATGGATTGCACGGTTTTGTGAACAGAGTCCCCAGAGAGCATACAACTCCTGACTGGAAGAGGATCTCTGTGAACTCCCTCATTGCCCAGCTGAAGTTCCCATGCCTCCACCTTTTCTTTGAAAATACGCTTTAACTTATTCCAGTTACTGGTCGGGTGATGGACAAATCTGTGGTAGCGGCAATACTTAGGATTTGCCATTTCCTCTTCAGTTGGTGGGCGCCTAGTAGGGGGTAATCTGATGGCGTCATCTTGGATCCATGCCTCCAAGAGTTCAATTACTTCCTCGATTGGGAACGGGAAATCTAAGGCCCTTTCTCCGGCTCCTTGATATTGCGCAGGAGCCTTAGCTGCGTTCTTCCGTGGTGGAGCCGCCTGATGTGCTGGCGTTGCACGCTTGGATTGTTGTTCTGTCGCTGGATCCTTCCTTTTTCCTCTTTCACTTACCACGCTCACAGAGGGGCCAATGTTATATTGCTTGTTGATGATGCGTTTGTTTCCTCGAGTTTTGCGTGCGTCTTCAACCTTGGCTGGCCTGGTTCTTTCCAACAATGCTGGTGCTGTTGTGGTCGACCGTTTAGCAGCCTCATGAGGTTCAGAGAACGTCTGGAATCGCAGATTCCCCAGTAAGGCATGGTAGATGGGAACCATACCATTGATGCAAGAATCCACTAATTGATGTTCGGTCACATTTGGGTCGTGACAGTCCAGCGCTTGAATCCCGAATCTTTTGACATAATCATTTGGATGTTCATTATTTCGTTGAAACATCCTCCCTAAATCTGAGAAGGTAATTTGCTCAGACACAAAGAAGTACTTCTTGTAGAAAGCCGTAACCATGTCACTCCAGTTGGGGTATGTTGTTTGGTGCAATGCTTTTGTACCAGGTGTATGCTTTTCCGGTAAGTGACTTTGAAAACTCCCTCAAACGGAGAACATGGTTGTATTCGTGCTCGCCCAAGGATTCCAAAAATCGAGAGACATGTTCACGCACATTACTGGTGCCGTCATATAAGGAGAATTGAGGAGAAGAGTATCCTCTCGGGAGAGGAATTCTTTGTACTTCAGGAGGATACGAGGGTTGATGTTGATGCATGTCTGCAGAATCGCTTTTGTCTCGGTTTCGAAGAAGTCGTTCCAAATCCTCTCGTGTGACAAAATTGGACGGCTGATTCCTCTCCGTTGGAGCCCCCGAACGAGTCTCTTCATCTACAAAGGTGCGCCTTGCTGAGGCATCCGCGCCAGGAGTATTGAAGGTGTTCCTCGTTGGCTCTGGTTGGCGCAGTTCCTGTGGTAGCCGCTTTGTTAGTGCCTTGAGGAAAAGAAGCACTTCTTTCTGAGTCGAAGCCATGTCCGTCTGAGCCCTAGCAAGAACTTCCTGTCTTTTCATCAAATCAGCAATGATAATATGGGATCGGCTCACTCTGGATCCCTCAGTCTCTCATACTGATGGATTAGCAGCGGCTCTGGTGAAGGTTGGAGATATCACGTTTGAAGAAATATTGGGGGGCAGCAGCGGCCCTGGCTTTGGTGACTGGAGGTGTGACACCTGAAGGAACGTTTTCCGCGGCAGTGGCTCTGGCTCTGGTAACCGAAGGTGTAATGCCTGAAGGAACATTCTCGCGCGCCTTGGCGTTGATAGGTGGCGTATTAGCAGTGACTGGAAGGAACGCTGGTACCGAGAATAATTTCAGCGCTAGTGTTTTGATGACCCAGACCTGAGCTCTACCATCTTGAAATTGGGATTGAAAAAAAAATGAATTTGGAAATTGGTATTGCAACCGAGAGATTAATCTCCCACTGTGTCACCAATTGTTTGTGGGTGAAAACCGTTTCTGCTGATTTTGGTAATTTCGGGTGTGTGGATGAGAAACGAATTTAAACCCTAAACAATGCACTGCACGGGAGTACTTTTGATTCGAGAGATCAATCTGTATAATCCTGGCCTAAACCAAGAAATGGTCGTTCAAGACTTGCTTCGGTCACAAAGTGAAGGGGAAGGGTTGGTTTTAGGGAGGGAAGCGAAGAGAGTGTTGAGACCAGAATAGTTGATTCTGAAGGTGTGGTTTGTTTTATGACTTGTATCGAAAGTAGAATCTGGTTAGCAGAATGGAAAGCTACCAGGTGATTTCTAGATATTGTATTGTTGCCGACCAAAACTTGTTGTTTGGTGAAAATAGGTGAAGCCTATTTATACAAATCATATTGAAACATACCCTGGTCTCGTAGGAAGTGGAAACGATTGAGTGGTGGAAGAATAGAGTAACGTGTAACCGTCAGACGTTATGCTTACATGATGAGGGAAGTGAATTCGTGTAACCGTCAGTCATTACGCTTCCATGATGAAGGAAATGAATTGTTTACACCGTTACTTTTCACCACCACTAATTGTCCTACCTCATGACACTTTCTTGTAACGGGCGCATTGCACGCCGCACACTATAAACCGCCAGACCAATACTCTGATGAGTATCCCCCAGTTTGTGACATGTTTGATGTCTCGAGTGTTTTCGTGGAAAACGTGTAGCAGGCTGCTATGTGTGGCAAGTCAAATTCAAGAGACTTTGCATAGGAAAATAGCATGTGATGCTATTAGGCTTGCCTTGGTCGGCCGCCTAAAACTTGCCATAAGTCCGTCAGTTTGGTGACGAACTTGAATGGCTGACATCTCGTGAGGAAGGGTAGCCGTTGATTATGGCCAGATCTTTGTTGTGTAACAAAGTGGCGCCATTAGCATAGTGGCGCCTGGCGTAGTCGTGGCGTAGCGGGTTGCCTGGGACTTGCCGCAAGTCCGTCAGTTCAATGGCGAACTTGGATGGTTGTCTCATGAGGAATAGTGGCCATCGATTATGGCCGCATCTTGTTGTATAGCGAAGTGGCGCCATTGGCATAGTAGCGCCTGGTGAAGCCATGGCACAGCGGCATGCTAGTGGAGTTGTGGCATGGCCACGCCTGTGGCGTTGTATCATGGCCAAAGCTAAGGTTTGGCTCTGTGGCCAAAATTAGGGCTTGGCGGCGTGGCCAAGGCTAGGATTTGGCGCCGTGGTAAGAATTAGGGCTTGGCGTGGCCAAGGCTAGGTTTTGGCGTCGTGGTAATAATTAGGGTTTGGCGGCGTGGCCAAGGCTAAATTGGCATGCTACCGCGGCAGAGTGGCATGTTGGCATGCCGATCAATATGTTGTTGTGGTAAAGCGCGTTTGGCTTGCCAGTTAGTATGGTGGCGCGGCAGGGTGTGTTTGGCCTTTAATGTATGGTGGCAAGTTTGGAGCAACTTGATTGGCGGAGGAAAGGGGCCGGCCAAACATAAGGCGCGGCTACATTTCTGGTCAGAGTGTGGCGGCTTTAGAGCAACCTGATTGGTCGATGGGAAGTGGGGCCGGCGAGTATGGGCCCAGCCACAACTTATGTGCGCGTGGCTAATTTGAGGCGACACGATTGGTCGAGATAAATAGGGCCGGTTTAGGAAGGGGCGTGGCCAATGGCAAGTGGCGCCAGTTGGCCTAAGGCATGGCCACACCTCCCTTTGCTGCTGCGGCTCCCTGTTTTCTGATTCTGAGCAAGGCTTTGCACCTGCTAATCCATGGCGGATTAATTACCTAGTTTTCCTAGGTTTAATTTCAACAAGCAAGATCTGATATACTGCGCGAGGCGCAAAACCATAACTTCTGCAAGTTAGTCAGGGCAATTGATTGAACTCTATGTGTTGGCACATAGTTCTTTTAAGTTCATTGCCAGAGAGCAGCATGCTTTTCTGATTGAATACCTTATGCAAAGACCTTATCCTTGATAATTGGAAATTCGTGCTACTCTGCTGCGAGAGAACACAAATCGTCATGCCATATCAACATTAAGGGTTCAGCCGGAGAACATAGCATAGGAGACATTCAAAGGAACTTATATTAAGTGAATATAGGCGAGGCGCCGAAATTCTGAGTAACATCCGGGATGGTTGCTACATTCGCCAGTCTGGATAAATTTCATGTAAGTATATTGAACGTCTCAATAAATATGCCGGTGGAGAGGTTAGTACTCACGGCACCGTTTCCTTACAGAGTGACGTCACATCAGATGTAAGGTTTTACGATTTCAACCCTAAGCTAAAAACCACCATCAACACTTGTATTGTTTTAAAGTTTTGTATTCTAATTGTTCTAGGATGGGTTTCTGATCTAGTTACAGTTAGGTGTTGTGTGTCTTCGGTTGTTAGTGTTAGGCTTAAGCTAATTTTGATATTTTCATACTTAGTCCCTGTAAACTTTGATCTTTTGATCTTTCCTCTTGATGAGATCTCTGGGTTTGTTGTTGGTTGTCTGATGGTTCTTATTCGTATGAGTAGTGTTGATCTTTGTCCTTTCCGGTGGGAAATAAAGTTGCTTCGTGTTCTCCGGCGAACTTTATTTATACCAGCTAATGAGGATGAGAATCATAATGCAACTTATGGTATCTTTTCTACGGGAAGAGATTTCTATCAGGTGGTTAATATTAAAAAAAAAAATATTTTGATGAGTTGTGAATCAAGCTTCAATGATTCAAGTTCTCTCGTAAAGGCAGATGTTATTGTTCTACTATTACGTTTGGATGGTCCGATAGAGATTCTGGTTACGGGATTCTGGTTACAAGATTCAAATTACTGGATTCGGGTTAGGAATTACTTAGTTTAAGTCTTTGTTTTGGATACTTTTCGTAATTTTGGGTTTTTCCTGTTTATTTATTAAAAGAAGAGTACTGATATTTCGAAGGAGGTTTAGATTGATAGGTATACGGTAATGGGAAATGACAATGCTAAATCCATGTTTTTTTTGGCATCTTAATGTCACTTCAAAGTACTAATTACTAATAACCCATAGATTTTCAAAAAGTCAGATCCTGGGAATTTATAATCCACAAGAGCATCTTTGTGGAAGTGACTCATTTTGATCGGTATCAAACGCACATTTTCACCATAACTCCTTCATTATTTTTCCAAAATCGCTTGACGTCATTTCGACAATGATTATATATTACTTTTGTTTACATAATGGTGGGCTTGTTTGCAGAATTTACGATTTCGAGGAATTTATAATCTCATGGTATTACAAGCTCTGGGATTCATATAAATCCCTCTTGTGTTTGGTAACTCAGTTAAGATTCCTAGGATTCGTATAATTATCTTGTTTTAAAGTCCATATATTGTTTGCCATTACCCTCAGAATCTTAAAATTGTTTATATATGGGGTTTAGATTTAAAAAAAGTGGGTCCATAAATCCCTTGATAAGTTTCCCAACAAATCTTAGGGGAGGGGTCGGACATCATATGGAGGATTTGCTGGAAAACTGATTCCCGTGGAAACGTGATTCCAGGGATTTGGGCAACCAAACATACCCAGGGAAACGTAATTCCATCAAATCCCCTGAACCCATAAATCCCAACTTTAAAATTCTACATCCAAACCCACCATTAATGAAATCTTCAACATTAACTAATTGGCCATTAATATGAGCCATGCGCAATTCATGTTAAATGAGTAAAGCTGGATCCAAGTCATCATATATGAATACATTTTGATGTTTAATAGGAGTGCTCATTTTCACAAAATATCAACTCAGTTACACAAAGGAAATAAAAGCTGCACTGAAATTTATTTGATAAATTTTGTCGACAAGAGCCAACAAGAGCAATCCATCCAAACAAATCCTAATTATTAGGGTAAAAATTATTCCGCCCATGGATCAGCTGATCATCCTCAGCATTTCCATATCTGTGAATAAAGGATCATCATCACGCCCAAGATTGAGCTGACCAAAAGTCGGGGTTAACATTCGGAACATATTCTGGAGTTTTGATGGCATTGAAATTCTTGGCACCATTTTTTGGAATCCTTCGTTGAGGATTCATTCCTTCCATGATGACTCCATGATCACCCACCCAGTAAAATGTTCATCCAGGGTTTTGCAAAATGTTCTCTCCCATCTGAGGATGTGCAACTCCTTTAATGCCTCATATGGGAACAAATGTTATGCAAAGCCAACCAAATCACATGGGAGGAATGAATCCTCAACGAAGGATTCCAGAAAATGGCACCAAGAATTTCAATGTCAGTTAAAATCCAGAATATGTTTCAAATGTTAACCAACTTTCGCTGACTTTTGGTCAGCTCAATCTTGGGCGTGATGGTGATCCTTTATTCACATATATGGAAATGATGAGGATGATCAGCTGATCCATGGACGAAATAATTATCCGTATGAGTAGCGTTGATCTTTGTCCTTTCCGGTGGGAAATAAAGTTGTGTCGTGTTCTCCGGCGAATTTTCTTTGTACCAGCTAATGAGGATGGGAATCATAATGCAACTTATGGTATCTTTTATATGTGAAGAGAATTCTATCAGGTGGTTAATATTTAAAAAAATATTTTGATGAGTTGTGAATCAAGCTTCAGCGATTCAAGTTCTCCCGTAAAGGCAGATGTCACTGTTCCACCGTTACGTTTGGATGGTCTGATAGAGATTCTGGTTACGGGATTCTGGTTACAAGATTCAGATTACGGGATTCGGGTTAGGAATTAATTAGTTTTAAGTCTTTGTTTCAGATACTTTTCGTAATTTCATTTATGATAAATGAAATCTTTATCATTAACTAATTGGCCATTAATGTGAGCCATGCGCAGTTCATGTTAAATGAGTAAAGCTGGATCCAAGTCATCATATTTGAATACATTGCGATGTTTAATAAGAGTGCTCATTTTCACAGAATATCAACTCAGTTACACAAAGGAAATAAAAGCTTGCACTGAAATTTATTTGATAAATTCTGTCGACAAGAGCCAACAAGAACAATCCATCCAAACAAATCCTAATTATTAGGCTAAAAATTATTCCTCCCATAGATCAGCCGATCATCCTCAGCATTTCCATATCTGTGAATAAAGGATCATCATCACGCCCAAGATTGAGCTGACCAAAATTCAGGGTTAACATTCGGAACATATTCCGGAGTTTTACTGACATTGAAATTCTTGGTGCCATTTTCTGGAATCCTTCGTTGAGGATTCATTCCTTCCATGATGACTCCATGATCACCCACCCAGTAAAATGTCCCTCCAGGGTTTTGCAAAATGTTCGCTCCCATCTGAGGATGTGCAACTCCTTTAATGCCTCATATGGGAAAAAATGTTATGCAAAGCCAAACAAATCACATGGGAGGAATGAATCCTCAACGAGGGATTCCAGAAAATGGCACCAAGAATTTCAATGTCAGTTAAACTCCGGATAATGTTTCAAATGTTAACCAACTTTCGCTGACTTTTGGTCAGCTCAATCTTGGGCGTGATGGTGATCCTTTATTCACAGATATGGAAATGCTGAGGATGATCAGCTGATCCATGGGCGAAATAATTATCCGTATGAGAAGCGTTGATCTTTGTCCTTTCCGGTGGGAAATAAAATTGTGTCGTGTTCTCCGGCGAACTTTCTTTGTACTAGCTAATGAGGATGGGAATCATAATGCAACTTATGGTACCTTTTCTTTGTGAAGGGAATTCTATCAGGTGGTTAATATTAAAAAAAAAAATTGATGAGTTGTGAATCAAGCTTCAGCGATTCAAGTTCTCCCGTAAAGGCATATGTTACTATTCCACCGTTACGTTTGGATGGTCTGATAGAGATTCTGGTTACGGGATTATGGTTACAAGATTCAGATTACGGGATTCGGGTTAGGAATTACTTAAAAGCAAGGACAACAACAGCATTGACACCTGAAGGAGCGGAAGCTGCTGCAGCTCTCATGGCAGTGCAATGGGCAAGAGACTTGGGAATTAGAAGAATGCAGTTGGAAGGAGATTGTAGCTGCGTGATTAAAGCAATAAATGGTGACAGATCTGCAGTCAAGTGGACTACTAACACTTGGATTGAAGATATCATTGTTATCTTAAGATCTGATTTTGATTTCTGGAAATGTTCTTATGAACCTAGGGATGCTAATAATGCAGCTCATAAGCTTGCAAAACATGCTCTTTCTAATTACAATAGGAATAGTTGGTTTGATGAGATTCCTGCTTGGATGATTGATACTCTACAGCAGGATCTGAACAACATGTTCAATTGATTGAAATCTGATTAATAAATAGAAAATGTTTTGAACTCGCGGTGCGAGTTCAAATACCGAATTCGCAGCATTACAGGCCGTTGGATGTTGCAGATATGACATCATGACTTAACCACAGTGACGAACTTATGTCATGTCTCCAACATCCAAACATCCAACAATCTGCTTTTGTGATGTCATATCTCCAACATCCAATGCTTGTGATGCTTGTGATGCTGCGAATTCGTTTTTGAACTCGCACCGCGAGTTCAAAATTATTTCCTTAATAAATTTCTTTCTTATTAAAAAAAAAAAAAAAATTCTTTGTTTCGGATACTTTTCGTAATTTCATTTATGATAAATGAAATCTTTAACATTAACTAATTGGCCATTAATGTGAGCCATGCGCAATTCATGTTAAATGAGTAAAGCTGGATCCAAGTCATCATATTTGAATACATTTGGCATCTCTTTTCTTTTGCCTCTCTATATTTCGTATATATAAGGATAGATTTTGACGTTTAATTCGAATGCTACTAGATCATTTTCATAAAATATCAAGTCACTTGCACAAAGGAAATAAAAGCTGGCACTGAAATTTATTTGATAAATTCTGTCGACAAGAGCCAACAAGAACAAATCCATTCAAACAAATCCTAATTATTATGGTAAAAATTACTTCGCCCATAGATCAGCTGATCATCCTCAGCATCTCCATATCAGTAAACAAGGGATCCCCATCACGCCCAAGATTGAGCTGACCAAAAGTCAGCGAAAGTTGGTTAACATTCGGAACGTATTCCGGAGTTTTACTGATATTGACATTCTTGGTGACATTTCCTGGAATCCTCCGTTGAAGATTCCTTCCTTCCATGTCAATGATGACTCCCTGATCACCCACCCAGTAAAACGACCCTCCAGGATTTTGCACACTGTTCGTTCCCATCTGAGGATGTGCAACTCCTCCCATGTGATTTGGTTGGCTTTGCATAACATTTGTTCCCATATGAGGCATTGAAGGAGTTGCAGGATGCGTAGCTCCCCCCATGTAATTTGGATGGCTACCATAACTGTGTATACAAAGATGAAGTTAGTTTTTTATATCCTTTCAATCAAAACAAGCCATGAGAAAATTTCTACTCAAAAAATCTAATAAAAATATTTACCTCATGCGTTGGAGATCACGAGCATGGCCGATATGTTCGGCAATGGTATCAGCTTCTATCTTGGGACCAGTTCTCTTTATTCTGACTCCCAGCAGAGCATAGATATCTTCCTCGGTGTAGTCTTGTATGAGCATAGACAGAGCTCCGCAACTCACATCCAGTAAACGTTGCATTCCCAAATCGCCTGATGCAGCTGCAACTTCCCCAAGCATTTGGACTGTTTGGGGCTTATCAAGACCAAAGGTTCTTTTGTCAGTCAACCATTTTATGAAATCTAAATCGCGTTCATTCCTAGCCCTTATAAGGGTGATATACCCACAGCCAATCCTTTTAATCCTATCCTGTAACTGGGCATAGTTTCTGGTATATTGGATCACTATATCGAGAATGAATCTACTTGAATTCAGAGCTACCACCCGTCGACAGTCATAAGTTAATGTGATCTGACCTCCTTGTACTAGCCGCTTTATAGCGTCAAACTGCATACCAATGCTCTCATCAATCTCTATTACTTGCCCGTCGTTGCTTTGCAAGAAAAATCTCAATGGTACCAAGTTTTGAGAAAACACAGAGAAAGCAGGCTGTTCTCCATTACGACTTGCCATGGTTAAATTGGGGGATCTGCATTTTGATGAATTCGAGTCAGAATAACGAATACTCGAAAAGGTAGTATTTATTCAATAACATAGAAAATATCGGACAAAATTAAATGTTAGCACATACTATATACTACCCTGCTGGGGGTAGGTGAAAGGTCTGTCTGTATACAATTGAGATTTCCTAAAATAGAACATCGAGGATCTGACAATCAAATGCAGGAGAAAAATGAATCACAACATGGAGGGAGGGCAATTACTACTTGTAAGGAGGGGGGGACATGTTACAATAACTACCATTTTAAATTTTAATCTAAAATACTAGATCCCCAAAGAAAAATGAAAGAGGGGGAAAAAAATGTAAAACATCATATTTCTGCTATTGGCGTGAGATCTCTAATGACCATAACTAGAGAGCATCTGCAGCTAAAAGCACAAAATGAGTTGTGGAAGTAACAGGCTAATAAGAAAAATGTAGCTGTCTCAATGATGCAATACAAAAAGGATCAGTAATGCTCATAAAATCAAATTAAAGCCCGAGAACCTTTCGGGGAAAAAAGATTGTGCTCGGCGATTTCAAATAAAGGGATATAAAGGATTGATGAGCTTATAAATGCAAATTAAAGTATGAGATACTCGAAGACCTTCGGAGAAAAAAGGCGGCGCTCAACGGTATTACCGACTTACCGTTAGATTTATCTGATTATCCTCCATGGTAAACATAACATAATAGGCCATGTACCATGGAGCTAGCAGAAACATAATCAGTTCAGACATATAGAGCATCCGCAATCAAACTAGAAAGTAGAAACTGAACTCTATCAACAAATAAGCTAAGCCTCTAGGAAGCAAATAAAATGGAGGAGCTACAATCAAATAAAATGGAGCTACAGCTATACTAGCATATACTGCTATTGGTACCTTAGTTTTGATACTCTAAACTCTCTACTCTTTGTCTCTTCCAGATAAGTGGTAGAGACACAAAGTAGTTTTGAAGTATTTATAGAGAAGTGAAGCACAAATACTGAGACCAATAATCAATGTCGAGATTACCAATGTGGATTGTTCTAGTCTCTCAATAGGGTTTCTATTGACTTAGTGAGACCAAAACGGAAAAAGTAAAAAGTAAATCATCAGAAACTGTCATTAAGAGTTTGGGCGTGGAGTAGTAAATGAAATTCACTAAAGAAATGGTAAAAAGAAACAAGCACATAAACACTGAAATCTAAACCTTGGAAGTCAAGGATTTGCTTTGCTGTCTCCACACATAGAAAGAAATCCAACGAATAAATGCTTCTCAATTCTCACTAATACAAAAAAACAATTTATTGCCCATTATATACCAATTGCATCCATAAGCTAGTCATGAACATTCGCCAATAGGTGCACTAGAAGGTGCAAGTTATGTAGCCACACTTGCTAGTGTAGCTAATGCGAATCCCACACTTGCACGGATCAAAAAATATGTTCATGACCAAAAAGACCAGCTCCTTCTGGTCCATGGCATGGGATTCAACCCGCAATCTAAGACGGGCGGATTGCTGTAGTCCTCGAGGAAGGAGAAGCATGAATATTCAATTTCTTTGTCCTTGGACACTCGTGTAAGGAACTTATTCTAATTAGAATCGTTCTTTTTTGAAGGCCTGTCATTGAAGAAATAAAGCACCCAAAAGAAACAAAAATCACATCAAAAAATTATCTGTTTACCTTCATTTAGATTAAAATATAACCTGCTATGTCTTTCAACCAAGTAACCAACATCTGACAAAGAAGGAATCTACTTTTTCAGTATAAACTCCACAAAACTGCTTTTAAGCTGATAATACTGCTCTACTACTTCTGATGGTGAGTCAAAATTAAAATTAAATCCTAAGAGAAAAAAAAAGAACATGTACAGATGGTCAGTTCTCCAGAAATTGTATTTACAACTGTTCCTCTCTATCTATCAATCTCTCCCACTCATCAATCATCGATGGTTTGAATCTCACCCATCATGATACGGTTACTCTTTACGTTGAATGCCAAAAGTGATGCTGCGCTGACCTTTTTCCCTTTCTTCCCTTTCTTCTTGCCTCCTCCCTGTGTTAATCCGTCTGAAGCGGCTCCCACGGTACCTGCGTGGCCTAAGTCCCCATTGCGGCCTATATTGTTCTTATTTTTTACTTCTCCTACAAAAGTCCCAGCAGATTTACGGTCACTGCGAGCTTGAAAGGCAATCTCAAGTACGTCAGCTGACAGCATTTCCTTGTAGTTTAGGAACTTGTCGATGAACTTATGGTCAGGATCATACGATCCAAGGTTCTCTATCAAAAGTGTCTCAGCCTCTGAAGTTGATTGCTTCAGACAAAATTCCAGGAAGCTTGTGTCTGGGAAAAGAAAGGGGTAACTGTGAGGAACAATAATTCATATAGAAGTCAAAAATTATTACAGCAAATAAATATCTAATGGCCATGAGACACATAATGTTTAGTCGTTAGATGCAGAAGTATTACAACTAATGTATAATTGACAGTTTATGCCCCAGCTAATACCATTAGCTGATACCATTAGTCGTTAGAAAGGGGTACTGCAATTATTTCATTTTTTCAAAAATGTTCCACTTCAAACAAATTCATTTTCAAGAGCAAGGTTAATAAATTACTAATAATACAAGAAATTTCCTGTCTTAATTCTTGTGATGTTAAAATATCAAATGTACCTGTTGAGCCGATAAGCCTAAACGCCTCGTTCTCACACCAATCTCTGAAGTCCATAGCCTCTGGGAAATATAGAACCAAAACGGAGAGAATGAGATGCTACGCGAAAATACACATTAAAAGATGACACTGCATTTCTTTTTAACAAAACAATTGCGGTGTCAACTAGAGATAGTTATTGTTGGACACGTGGTGGGTACTGCGGTCATATGATTTAAATTCACTTTCAAGCCCAACTATTTTAAAAACTCCATCCACTTGAATTTTGATAATTTCTCTCCTGGATTCAGTCCTCTTTCCAGAAATACAAAGGACCAAAAATGCAACTGAATTGAGTACTTTTTGGATTGCTGCTTCGAACACCAAAACTACCCATTCATACGTTGCATCCAAAAAGAAAAAACCAATAAAACATGAAATCAAATGGACACCAAAACATGAAAAATGCAAAGATCCCAAAAGATTGTAATAGCCATACCCGAATGCTTGGCATCCCTCCTCTCTTTCAGTGAGGACTGGGCAGCTGGGGAGGATGAAAGAGTATAATCAACAGGCTTGTTTCCTGTGGACTTCTGCCGACTTGCCACTCCTCCTTGGGTACCCTTCACTGTGCTGCTTTTGGATCCCCAATTGCTTGTGTTTACAGCTGGAAAATCAGACCTGCATAGAAGACAAGTACTTGATTTAAATCCCGAGGATATATTAAAATGCAAGACGTGGAACACCAAAGATTCAGTTTCACAATGTTCCTTCTCATGCAGTTCCGGTGTTATTCTTTTCATTATACTCCTGCGGGAACTTTTGGGGAGTACTTAAACCACATTGCACGAGATGCTACTAGATAAGTTCTTCAGGCTACATTGCGCGAGATGCTACTAGATAAGTTCTGCAGGCTAATGCAACCATGGTTGATAAGAGCTAAGTTTTCCTGTAGTAATCAACTAGCCTGTACGACCAAACAATCCATATGCATTCTTCACTTCACTTTTCCCTTTCATATCCCAAGTATATGGCTGCTATATTTGTTTCTCAAAGGACACTGCTAATTTGCTATAACTACTGCATTTAAACCGTGATAAGGTTGGAACCAACAGAATACATTTTACAAAACACAAAAAATACATACACAAATACCTAGAGCATTGCTGACATAGGCTGCCGAGATAATCATCTCGAGACTCAAAAATTGAAGTACGAACCCAATAAGAATGATACCAAGTATAAGAAGATTATTGAACAGTAGATATAGAATCCTCAATGGTTGTCTTCGTCAAAAAAATCACTTGATGCAACAATTAATGTAGTCGAAAAACGGGCATTTCTAGTTGAGAAGGTTCTAACAATTCAAAAGGGCAAACTAGTAACTAAATAGTGTGATGTGGATTATGAAATTTAAAAATAATTATATGGAAATTTAACACGTAACAGTAACAAAAAGAAAGTATGAGGTAAGATTTTGAACGTACTGATTCAATTCTTGTTTTGATTGATCAAGAGGACCCCAGAATAAATCATCATCAGCCATAGATTTTGACTGAGCATTAGCAGCAGAATTGATGTGGATAGAAGACGTTGATTTAGATGGGGAGGTTCCGGCAATAGGCCATGAAGCACCACTTCCACGAGTGTTCTTGGTCGCTTGGACTTTTTGAGGGGTTGGAACCTGCACCTGATGCTGCTGGACAGAAGGCCCTCTTTTCTCTTGCTCCTTTTGGATGTCCCTTAAGGATGTTGGTTTTGACAGCTTCCCTGGCTCAGTAGACCAAGCTGGAGCAGGCGAAGGGTTTGCTGGTTCCCCTTTCCATAAAACGAAATCTCCTAAAGAAGGACCTGATGGGGGTGCAGGTAAAACCTCCTTCTCCTGCTGCACCTGACGAGTGTTCTTTCCTTTCTCCACGGGGCTTGATGCAACATGAACATCAGATGAAACAACTGCAGGTGTAGCCTTACCCCCAGTACCCTTTCCCTTTGCTGACTTTTTACGACTCTTTTTAGTGTCTTTTGCTTCAATAAAATTGGAATCGTCAACCGATGAATCCACTTGATTGGTCATAACTGGTAATGGAGGCTCTTCTACAACTCTCTCATAGGACTTGGCAAGAACTTCTTCTGCCAATAAATCATGTAACTGGCTCTTCTTGTTCTTTTGCGGTGGATAACTTCCAGAAGATTTACCTGGCATAAACATCTCATTCCCTGCATCATGATAGTTATCTCTGGTAGGGTTTGGCTCCAAATTAGGTACAACCACACCCCAAGGACTCGAGAAATTTGAATTAACGGAGGAGGATACAGGCTCAGAAGTAGCAATTTCTTTTTGTGCCCTCCATTGTTCCTCTTGTTGAATTTCCAAGAGCGACTTTGGTTTAAAACCAGGTGCAGGTTTCCAAGCTCGTTGAACTGAATGTGTTTCTGCATTTTGCAATGACTCTGAACCACCCCAACCTTCAACAGTTTCTATTTCATTAGCCAAACTGCTTCTCTGAAATGAGCTTCCAGATTTGATATCCTCTGTCTTCCCGTGAGATTCCCCATGAAGTGCTGCTTCTGCTGCATCACCTGCATACGAATCCAGATTACCACCTTCAGAAAGCTTAGGTTGTTGCTGCGAAGATGCCGCAGATACGCCGCCTTTAGCCTGGTCCGCAGATTGTTGCGCCTTAGAATTCTTTTGCTTCCTGGACTTCTTGTCTGATGTTTTCTTCACCTCACGTACTTCCACACATTTTTCTTCTCTCACAGTGTGGGGCTCAACTTCAGATGGCTCAACACCTGCAAAAAGTGAAGAACAACCTGCGTCGTTCAGTTTTCCATGTGTAAATATTCTACTTAACACGGACACCAAAGAAAATGCAGAAGCAACATCACCTTCTGGAAATGCTGAAGATAAACTTGAAACTGAATCACCACCCTTGGAAATATCTTGTGATATGTGGTCCGGAACTACAGCATCATAGTTATTCGAAACAAGACCGTTCTTCTGCAGAACATGGAGATCATCCAGAGATTTCTCTGTTGCCTCATGCGAAGGTGTACCATGTGCCACTGCTGGTAACACATCTTTGTTTTGATTGTGACCAATGTGTTCGGGCTGAGCAGTATCCCAACCATTTCTAGGAATTTGGCCTTCAAAGATATGATGTGGCAGGTTTGATAATGGAGAGACTCCAGAACTGACGCTAAGTCCAACATCATTAGAAATTTGAGGAGGCCCGGTCAAACTGCTACTAGTAAGGCCACCTTGCAAATTCGGAATAGGTGCTTGTGAATTCATCATAAATTCATGCGGGGGACGAAGCACATGATGATCAAGAGGACCACTCCCTGCTGCTACAGCAGCAGCCTGAATATGCGCATAAGATGGATCACCGAAGTGCTGGTGAGATTGCCGCTCAGAGAGAACCTGTGAAAGCAACTGTTGCTGCCGTAATAACTGCTGCTGCTGTTCCTGTTTTTGTTGCTGCTGCTTGAGCAGCAAGAGTTTGTCAAGTACTGAAAGCTGTTGGGGAACAGATGCCTGGGAATGCAATTGAAGTTGAGATAATAGGTACTGATCTTGCAACATAGATAACATTTGAGGGTCTTGAGAAAGAACAGAAGACAGCAGGTTCTCCTTGGTTGCAACGCCTGAAGGATGATCTACATTTTGACCAACCATACTAGTTGATGAGGGTAGATTCTGAGGCTGCAGCCTCTGTTGCTGTTGATGTCCATAAGGAGACAGTGGAGGGAAATGCTGATTCTGATGCAAGTCCGTTTTCTCCTGACGTATGCCACCTTGAACAGGAAAGTTTGACCAACCACCAACTCCATTATTGACAACAGGGGACTTGTCAGCCACGCCTTGTAGCAAAGACATCAAGTCCATATTTTGAGGAAGGGGAATCTGGCGCGGACTGTCAACTGATGGTAAGAGTTTTGCATGTGGAGGAGTTTCAGGGACAATATCTGTGTTTGGAACCATGGGCGCAGCATCTCTCCCTGGCCAATAGGAGTGAGGACTTGGAATTGACCTCTGTCGTTCCAATGCCATTTTCTGGGCCAGGAGATAATTGAGATCACGTCCACTATCAACTCCCATTGAAGGCATCCCACCGGAATTATTACCAATATAGCCTTGCAAACCTACAGTTCCAGTAAAAAGTCTATAGTAAGATACGAGTTATTAAGGAATGATCATTTGGAAACATCATCAGAAAAGTAGCAGAAGACTGTAACAGGAGCTGTAAATCATGAGACGGAAAGTTTAACAGCTATGGACAATGTAATATAAACCACAGAGCACTTCTGTGCCTGAAACAACCAACCTTCAGAAAACTTATCTAGTGCGGAACTGCTTGTATTTCCAGACATAAGTGATTCCAAGTATCTATTATCAGCTTCAGTCATGGAACCTTGTCTACTTCTTGGGTCAGTCTTTAGGATGTCAATCTCGCTTGGAGCTGCATGATGCATTCCCATGCTACTAAACTTAGACACATTTAATGGCTCTGATATGTCACTTTGTTTAGGAGCGGCAAAACCAGGTGGTGGCCTGGCTTTTGCCCTTAAATGGGGCATCACATCCCCAAGTGATGAGAAGGGTGTATCAGGTGGAGCACCTGCTACACGAACCTCCAAGTCTATGCCGAAAAAGCCAGCTTCAAACCACCCAATAAGATCACTGCCGGAGAAAGGACCTTGAATTTGACCTTGTGGGTCTTTGTAAAACAGGGATAGGTCTTCCGGCGAAGTCTGCGGTAAGAACTTTCTGGCTTCCTGCTCCCTATCCAACACCCCGGACGGTTGTCTTCTAATAATAGGATCACGAGATGTTTCTGAGTGGAACCCCTCAGTACTTCGCCAGTTTGGCTCAGCTCTGTAGTATGACGGAACTGCAGCACTACTCTCCCTTTCAGGATCCCGGTCTTTCTGCGAGCGCGACCTGTCCATATCTGTTCTTGACCTACTCTCATTTGGAAGACCTCTCCACTCATGCAATTGCCCATGTGAGTGCTCACCGTGAGACTGAGATCTCCAAGGAGTAACAGGATGGGCAGAACCTTGTGCACCCACTTCCCTGATGACTCCCGCCTCATCAGCTTTCTTCCTCACAGCTGCCCACAGAGAACCTTAAATTAGCAAATCAGGACAAAAAAGGTATTTTTCACCAAAAAAGTCTGAAAGTTGAAAAGTTTCAAAAATCAGCTTCAGCCTATTGATCAACAAATTCACAAGCCTTGAACGCGTTTATCGTCTACACTACTGTGTTTGTACAAGAAATGGAGATCATGTGATCAGTACCTTCTGCGACAAATTTGCTATCACGGTGGCTGTGGGGGTTTTGAGATGCTTCAAACTTCATGTCAGAACCATGAGGGTGCACGTACTTCTCTTTTGAAGGGCTCCGAGAAAAGAGACCACCTTTAGAATTGTCAGCACTTTCATCCTTATAATCGTCAGAGTGATGTGGCAAATCATCTGCACAATCAGATCAACCCTAGTTGAGCAAATAAAACTCTCCACATTTTCTAACTATATGCATGTACACACTCATTTGGGTACTCAAAAGGTATCACGAAAGGCCATACCAAACTTGTTTCGCCTTGATTGCACCCCATCTGAAGTATTCCTTCCAACAGAGCCATCTTTCGAAGTCTGGGGCAGGCCACTACTTACTATGTCTCCTTTGAAAATTCCGTTCAGAATAACCTGCACAAGCAATACTGCTGTTAAAACACTCCTTTGAGTAAAATAGCATCACAAGATTCTCTGGAAGATGGATTACCGATTCTTCTGGAGTGGGTTCAGATAGAGCAAGAGGCTCTAATGGATCTTCCTGTGTCAGAGAAGGAATCTCTGCGAACCCATCTAACGGCTTCTTCTGGGATCTCAAATCAGTTGTCCTGAAAAGATCAAGCAATCTTGTCCTACTATATTTTAAAGGAGAAGGATCGCCATGCCCACTTTCACCCCTCTCCAAGACAGAACCTGACGAATAGGATTGAGAAGAAACGCTCTGCATAGAATTCCCAGCGGACACACCCCTTCCACGACCAATAGAAAAGGTTGGAGGAGCATTTTCCCCTCGGCTCCTACCATAACCAAATGGAGTCTGTTTGGTTGGAATTTGGGTTACTGGATGAGGAGACTCTCCTTTTCCCCGGCTTTGGGAAGCAGTAGAACGCCATGGCCGGTAGTGATCCCCCTCCCTTTCGTCCTTTCCGTGAGGAGATAGATAGGGTAATCCTTTGTCATGAGGGACCTCACCATCTCGACCAACATTGAGCTTCTCACGCCAACTTTCTGATTCCTTCTCATCTGGCCCCCAACGTGTGTTCCATTTGTTCTCACGACGCTGATCATAGTTGGTATCTCGATTACTCGAATCAGCCCAGCGTTCGGATGGGGGTCGGCGTGCTTCTCCAACACTCCTGTTAGAGGAATTGTCCACCCACCGGTCAGTCTTGCGGGGATCCGTAAGCTCTTTGTCCCCCTCCCTCCACCGATCCCTGCGAATAGCAGAACCGGTGTCTCTTTCTTCATCGCGCCAGCGGTCACGACGACCCGATTCCGGATCATGCACTGTTGGTCTGAAAACATCCCTTTTCTTATCTGCCTCAAAATTTTCGTCACCAGATGATTTTGATATATCTGAGCGACCACCATAACCTGGATACGGGCTAAGATGGGAATCCTGTGTAGCACATATCAGAAAAAATATGATAACAGTTGGTTACTTCTTTTCAGAAGAACAATAACCATGTCAAACCCGCATTCAATATCTGAAAATACCATTACATATGAGTCGGCCATCATAAAACCATCCAGAGATAAGCTTACCATTCCAGATTTGCTCTCCCCGGGCTTCGCCAGAAGCCACTGTGGTGAAAGAGGAATAGGATTATCAGATCCTTGCATATCTGAAGACAGAAAAAAAGGAACATTCATATCACAGTTCTCATCAATGGGATACCTTCCAGTTCAAAGGAACTGATATGTAAAGCTAAAATTTCAGACGCAGCTTAAAGTTTTCATTCCAATTAAACTGAAAACACTGGCCAGATGGAACATAACAGACAATCTAGATAATTATATTATTGCACCAAATGACACCTCATTAACACATGGAGAAACTCGAGAACCAAGTACTGGACTATCATTGTTATTAAACTAACATGAGTCACACCTGTGGGCATTTTATGGCCTGAAACTTTCATCTATAATGAAATGATTATCTGCAGCTAAAGCAAGTAGCTTCACTTGCCTCCCACAGACAGGCAGGAAATCGTAATAACAGAATACGACATAAAGTCTATTGGGATTGGGTCACATGGAAAGGATGGACCATATTATACACCATCTATGTAGCTTAAAACATGTCTATTATGACTTCAGTAAGTGCAATTACACTCAATGCAAAAAGTTAAGCAGGATTTTTGCAAAGAGTTACAGGTACTGTAAAGATAACTGGACAGTAAGTTCATCATCACCTTACAGTAAACAAGAACCATGTAAGATTCCAAAATCCACCAAAACAAACTGTGTAAAACTGTATTTTTAAAGCGTTTTACACTAGAAAACCCAAATAATCGCCATTAAGTAATACATCTTTTCATTTGCTGTCTTCTACCACACATTCAGACAACATTTGGCCGAGAAAACCCAAATAATCGCCATTCAACACAAGAAAGACTCTCTTTTCAGCTGATTTTGATATTCAATTACAAAAAAAAATGCAATAAACAAATCAAACCAAAAAAAAAAAAAAATCACATAAAACCCTAGCTCATACCATTAAATAAAACCTAAGTTTGTAAAATCTCAAAACAAAACAAAAAATAGATTCCGTCACAGAAAATTAGGGTTTAGATATGAAATTTTAACACCATCCAATGCAGAAAGAATCATCTTTCACAGCTGAAATCACTGAAGAAAAATCGAAAGAGAGGTGTATGTACCTTTGGAGATCTGCAGAAAAGAGTTAAGAGAAGAAGAGACATTAACGTCTCGAGATTCGACATTGCTTGGTTCGGCCATGGCTGCTGAATGATGATCAAAGAGAGGGAGGGGAGCTTGGGGGAAAACAATAAAAACTGCTGGAGCCTTTCTTTGTAATACACAACAACTGATTGTATGTAGGAAGAGGAAGATGGGGGCGCAAAGTAGGGATATCAAAACAGGATTAGATTGGGAAAAAAGAAAAGTATTATATCACCTACAGGCTCACGTTAGCACCAACCCTTAAGTAACCCTTTTGTTTGACCGAAAAGGATATTTTACGTAGAAATTGTTTTTTGTCTGATTCTTATTAGAAGGGGGTGCGTATTGTACATCATATGGCGTACGTTAAGGTGACGGTAAGCTGCTCGTACTTCGGTGTTTGTACGTGCGCAATCGTGTGCCGCTTGTGGAGATGAAGGGGTTTGTAACCCTAGCTAGCGAGTAGCGAGTAACAGTTAAGCAGAAGACACTTTTAGATTGGAGCACATCCCAATCATGACCGGCAGTGGAGAAGGAACGCAAATTTGGCCAGATTTGGCTGTCTTTA
>JAJJWW010009520.1:0-23889 GCA_023531295.1 Papaver armeniacum
CTATATATCCAAGTGTGCACTCATTACCCGCCTTTTGTGTTTATTTTGATTTGATCGACCTTATGTGCCTCTTGAGCTTTTTACCATTTACATCAATCGTCCAAACCCGAGCTACTTTTATAGAATATATACAAAGACTAAAAACAAAACACCTTGACTCGGTTTTGGAGAATCTCTATGTAAAGTTTTGTTTCACATCTTCTTTAACACATAAAGAAGTTCACAAAAGATCAAATCAAAAACAGATACCATTAGTTGTTTGTGATGATCACACCCATGATCTCAAAACAACTTTGAAAACCCGCACGTAGCTAGAAACTGAAATTGTTGGGTTATGGTAATTTGTAATCTAGAATTACTTTTACTGTTTAGTAAAATCTTGTAATGGAATTAGTGTGAACTAATGTGAACAAGTGGAAATGAGTCGGCTGTTAGAAGGGTCTAGTACATGACTTGTTAAGCAAAGTAAAGAATTGTCTAGAGTTTCTAAAGTTCAGTCAAAATGTAGTTTTAGTCTAAGAGATATCTAGAAAGTTACTGAGTCAATCAAAAAGATCAGGTTTATGGTGTTCTCTAGAGACAACTAGAGAAGGTAAGAGTCGGCAATTGTAAGCCTATAAATAGGCCATGTTATATCAATGTAGAACTTGAACAAGAACATCAATATACACAGTGAGGTTTGAGAATCAATCTTGTTCCAAACTTATGGAGCTCTATATGAGCAACTCTAATTCTATGCTCATATATCTCCATGATCATCAACATATCAAAAAATCAACATAAATTATAAAGAGACTTAAATATCAAACCAAAATCCAAAGACTAGACTCCTTAACTAGATTGCAGCAGCGACCTTCATTTTTTTCACCTTATGAGTTTGGAAATAAACATCCTTCGAATACCCTCTGAAAGTTTGAGGGTACGATCATGCACAATATCTAAGTTCAAGAAATTAGGATTCATCTCAATACTGAGATTCTTCATCCCATCCTTATGATCAAAACGAGCAGCCTTTTCCTTGTTTTTACTGTTACTTCGATGTTAATAAACTTGCCATCAAACTTGGCGACGATTCCATCCCCAAGCCAAACAAATGAATTGTCAAAACAAGAAGATGTTCGTGTTCAACGACATACCATGCAGATGCAATCTTCCACAAGTTATCCGATGGATTCAGATAATACATTTCAGGGGTCCCAGCTTCTATTGCTGAATCAACAACACATAATTTTTTATAATGTTAAAAATTGAACCATACAAAAACTAGATGACCGCTGCCACGGCGGGAAGGCCGACCGAAAATATTGACGCAAAGATAAATTTTAACAAAATAATATTTGCTTATTATTTATCACCGGAATCCGACCGAAAACGTACAAACCTTAGACTCCACAATGTTGCGATAATTCTTGCAATCGTTTCTCTTCTTGGCGCCTTTCTGGAAGTGCCTTTCATTCACCAATTTTAGCTATTCTTTCAAAACTGAACATGGGGTGAAATGCAAGATCCGATAATCTTCTTGTGCGCGACAATGCCACAAATGTTAAACCAAGACTGTCCTTTGCTCCTATATCCACCACGGTCTGATCAAGTGTTAACCCTTGGCTTTTATGCACCGTGATTTCCCAACACAAGATGAGGGGAAACTGTTTACGCTGACATGTTACCCCCGAAGAAGATATCCAGTTTGTAAGGGCGGGAACGATCAGAATCACATTTACATTCAGTTCTTCGTATAACTGTGGACCAAAGGTAATTTGCTCTAACCTTACCATAACAGCAATGGGAATATGAGTGGGTGGTTTTTTCCGTTTTCATACACAACATCCACAATGGTTCCCATCGAACCATTAACCAAACCAAATTTCGTGCGAGATATTCTTTCTCAACATTACCCTTGATTCCTTAGACAAACAAGACTATTTTCTCAGTCCTTTAGCATCATCGGTACTCGCATGCTCAGCTGTTTGACAATTATTACTTGACATAACACGAGCAACAGGATACCCAAGCTTTTCAAGTTGTTCATAGTTATGGGCAGCAACGTCCTCCTTTTAGGAAATAAACGAATCGCATTCTTAAAGTGATCTTTCTCTTGAACCGTGAGCTTCATGTACTCTCTACTTTTAAACAACTCCCAATATTCTATAGTAGATTTACCATCACTCAATCTTAATAATGCTTCTCTAAATTGTTGTTCTTCAATTCCTGATTATCGGAAGACTTCTTTAAGATGGACACAATGCTCAAACACAGAGTATGCAGCATAGCCTGTTAGTTCCAAGTCTCGGTCTCGCCCGCCTTGAGAATATAACGGAGAATCAAACACTGTTGGAAGCTGTCGGATGTCTCCAACAAGCACAATCGAAACATTTCCAAACGGCTCATCAGTTGTAAAAATATCTCTACATCGAACATCAATGTTTCCAAGCATTCTTTTGCCAATCATACTGTACTCATCTATAATTATCAACTTTGTGCCACTGAAGTCAACCTATTAAAAAAAACAAATGGTCACGTCCTGGTGCTCCTAATAGTTGTGCCCTGGTGTAACAACCTAAGTTATATGACCTCGACAGATTAATTGTCCTGGTGCAACCTAAGTTATAGCAATATGTATAGTTTAATTGTTCAATGTTTATATGTCCTGGTGCTAGACAAAACAGGAAGTATAAATTACCTGCATACGACCGCATCGTTGCGTCTCCAACTTATTTTATGACTGATTCCTATCGGTCGTTATGGAAAGTTCATGGTGAATAGTGGAACCGCCGATGTTGAAAGCAGCTACACCAGTGGGAGCCATGATCCTCATAGCTTTATCGTTTCCGAACATCTCTCTCGTTGTACGAACAATGGTGTTAATAAGTTTTGATTTTCCTGTGCCAGCTCCTCCACTGACAATCAAAAGGATGCTTAAACCGTCATTGAGAGATTTCTGAACCAGATTTAGAGCCACCTTTTGTTGATCGGATAAAACAGTAAGACAAGTATCTGCACCGGTGCTTGTATGTACCTCATGTCCTGCTTCTCCCAACTCGCGGTGAATGCTCTGTCCTCCTCTCACAAAGGGAAACTACGAAATCCTTCTTCCCAATCATGGTTCTTGTCAATCGACCTTGCCGAGCTCAATATAGACCATCGCCCAAAATTGGGTGCCATTGTCGATGCGATCATCCATTCCTCCTCTAATGTTTCATCTCCTGGATCAATTTCTTCCTCGAATTCATCCTTAACCCTGGCAAGTTCCTCATCCTCATTTTCATTGGCACGACGAAGTTCGGCATAACATTCTTCCCATGTCAGGAAATCCCCTTTCTCTTCTTCCACACTTCAGAATAACCGTTCAACAACACTTGTTGTCTACATAAATATTCGAACTGATCCGTGTTGGGCATTACTTTACCTCCTATTTCAGGTACGATCCTGACCACACACTCGACTCTGTATTTCCGCCACCTTCCACGATCAAAGTGATCCGTCTTTGCTACTTCTATCAGAGACATATTGCGTAAGTGATTAGGCCTTTCCAAATATCTTCTAAAGAAAGTAGGATTGGTTAACCCGTATTCGCCACTTCCAACATGTCACTTCCACCGCAGCTGCGAGGAGCATAAGCTAGTTTCACTTAGGTTCAGAAACATTACCTTTCTTGATGATTGTGTCAAATGTCAACCCATCAATAGGTGGCAAACTTCTTGGGCGGATATATCCCTCTTTGATGCACTTTTCATGAACAACCGCTTGATTGCAGATGTGGAATCGAGACAAGGTCGACGCTTATCATCCACAATCCCACGCAAAGTATTAGTGTAGTTATTTGAAGCAGGTTCAGACTTTGCTGCATACTTACCAATGTATTGAGTAACGAGAATCTATGGTCGTTCTAAAGATACCAATCGATATTCCCTCTCCATGTTTGTAGAACCCCTCGGTTGTGAGAATTCATCCGTGTGTCATTTCTCCGACCAAGGAATCTATACATGTTACTATTCGGCGGTTCCTCGACAATCCTTGAAGCATCTGACAGCTCTCTTGGAAATCTGAATCGACAAGCCTGCACATATGGTGAACTGGAATGTAATTCAAGCTATATGAAATTAAAATATTTCCAAAAACATTAATGTATTTAGCTGTATGGTTATTAATACAAACCTGTTTCTTTGTGATTTTACTTTTTCTTAGGCAATAAGTTCCACATTTTGTGTGCCGCATCACAAAGTTAACAAGAGAAGCGTAGTCAGTGTCATCATCTTCGACATTTGATCCCAAAGGAATCTTATTTGCACACGGATGGTCTTGTATGTTGATCGTGAAAGCTGGATCGGGGTTTGTCGTGCATACGAGCTTGTCAAAGTAATCACACATCGCCTTATGTATTGCCTCATTTGCCCCAATATCAGAAAAAATCGGAAGCCGTGCACATGCCCACTTCCTCTGTTCTGCCATTCATATCTATACCAGTGGTCCACTACACAAAATTCCTTCTTCAAATATTATTTGAAAAACACATCTACCCTCTTCTGCAAAAACCAAGAAGCGACTAATGGGTTTTCATTCAAAAGTCTTCCCCTTTCTCGCCTTCTTTCCATGGGATCCAGACCTCTTAATCATAGAGTTCAGGCCATACAAATCCGCGACACTAAGGGTGAAAAACATAGTGGGTGAACCCAACTGCTTAACCATCGCTATGATTTCTTTCAATCTAGTGTACCAATAAGCTCTCGTACCTCGTATCTGCTTTGCATAGTAAGAAACACGCGACAATAACTGGATGTCTTTGACGTAACCATGTCTCGAATAGATTTAATTCACGAGTTCACCATCTCGTTGGATTAAGCTTCACATACACAGACCCCAAAGATAAGGCGTGCCACCTAGTTGATGAGTTGAGTGCAAAATAACGGAACCTAGAATCTCGGGCAAAACGTCCATCATGATACCTCATTAGGTGTTGAAAATACTGACGTTCACTAACTTTTCGAGTTATGTACTCTCTCAAATCCGTCCTACCATACGGGAAAAGAGTCGGAAAGGCCATAGTAATATAACCTAATTTCGTAAACTCGTCTACAACTTCACCCGTGAAAGGAAGATCCACATTGGTCTTATATGCTTCAACTCCTTCCAAAGCTCTCCTGATATACTCTCCGCCGATCCGGTTGTACAAATGCACCAATTGTACCTCGCAAAATCGATAATCCTCACAATTAGGATTTTGAAAATCCTTAAGAGTTACAAAACTAAAATTCAAATCATAATACCTAGAAGATGCAAACACAAAGCTTACGGAAAATTAATGTTCGAGACCAATATGACTTTTTAAAAATCTCACAAGTAAGTGTTATAAAAGTGATCTTGCCTAAAAAAGCCATAGCGAACGCGGGAATTAGAGGTACAAAGATATCGATCTAAGGAAATTATCTTAATCGAATGGACAAAACCCTGCTTCGGGATTACCTTTGATGGTCATAAAAAATAAATATTTATTTGAAAGAACACATCTGCGCTTTACGATATATCCGATAATTATATTCGGGTCTAGGCATGTGTGATTGAAAGATCTCATATCTTATTTTAATGATCCAGGTTTTGCTGCAATTTCTTCATGATGTTTTTCTTAGAAATATGTGATTGGTGCATAGTAGACAAAGAAGACAAAAGAGAACAAAAACAAAACCACAAGCTAGGCACTGAACCAAGTAACGAAAAACAACAAAAGAAATGTACCTGCTTTTTGGAAATCATCAACATGGAGAACACCTTGTTCTTGCAATTCCGGAGGCCCATTGTGGTCGTCGTCCACGTTCTTGCAACTTGTCATCATCTTCATTCATACACGGAAGATCATCAGGGACATCATATT
This sequence comes from Papaver armeniacum, assembly GCA_023531295.1. NCBI lineage: Eukaryota > Viridiplantae > Streptophyta > Magnoliopsida > Ranunculales > Papaveraceae > Papaver > Papaver armeniacum. Next base: position 5,867 of record JAJJWW010009520.1, read on the forward strand.
TTGGCAAACCATCGATATTAGCTTCATTGATTTTTATATCATCATAATACATATGATTCCTTTTCAACCACCACAAAGCTTTTCGAACAAATTCTCGACGTACTTCAAATTCCTTTGTCGATCTACTACCGATCTTGTTAACAATTAAAATCGCAGCCAAGTCACTTGGTTTATGCGGAAGAACCTTTGCAATTTCATTCACATCCTGTACAAAGTTGATCACATTTCCTCCATACTTGTACTGTTGTCCTTTAACTCTATATACGGACATCATCGGGTGGACACGAGCAATCAAGAGTTTCTCTAAATCAGTCAATCGATCCAACTCGCCCGCACGTCTCTCGGATCCATGTTATTTGCTTCACTAAACAACAAAACTCCTCCTGGATGTTGCTTTTTGTCTTTCTCAAAAAAATTACAAATCCCTTTAGTTGGAATATCAAGAAACTTCGTCTTTCATTCCACACAATGACCCCATCGGATCTCATCCATAGATTTTCCGAACCTTTGAGCATTGGATTGTATATCTTGTAACTTGTTTAACGCATTCTACGATGTAGGTTTCTTTGTAGAAGATTAATCTTTGCGCGCATAACAACCATTTGTTGCCTTGTAAGTGATGCTTCATGTCTTCTCTGACGTACAACATGTGAAAGTGGAGAAGGTCGAAGAGGTGGTCCTGTTAATCGAACATCGAACATGTTTTCCTGTTCATCGGTCTACGAACTCACATCCAACCTAAAACATAATATACATAATTTAACAACATGAGTTTATGCTAAACAATAAATTCTGAAGATATACAAAGATATATGATATTTATGCCTGACTACTTAAATTCACAAATCTATATGGTTTAACAGATACAACGTACAATACATAATCAACAAAGAACGTAAACCGGTACGTACATCTCATATAAAATTGACTTCATAATTCAATCAAGAAAAATTAACATATTGCCTCATACAATTATCCTAGCTACTCAACTCCTATGCACATCTATGTTGTACTCTCCAGAATATAAGCTAACGACCAGCTATCTTCTATTGATGCCTAACCAATGTCGTACCCTAACAAATGCGTAACCAATATCAAAACGATGAATAAAGTTTTTGAAAAATTACCTCAGAGTTCCAATTGAGGTTGTCGCTTTCGGTACATTACAGGAGCCATATGTTACTGACACATCAATGAGTCCATCAAAACTAGGATTCTCTCGGAGGAGTCGATTCTGTTCAATTCTTGGACTTCAACACCTTGAGAGAAGTTGATGCGTGTCGTAACCACAACAAATTAATTAATACTTTACTACCTAATTAACAAGTAATATAGGGTAGTCAAGGTCGATCCCACGAGGAGCACGAGATTCTAGTTGTAAAAATTGTCACGAAAGGGGGGTGTAAAAAGCAAAAGAAAATAAACAAAGCAATTAAAAGATAAAGTTGAAAGCAATAATAGAGACAAGATCAAGGAATCCTTCTTCGTTCTGTAAACAATGATTAAAGTTATGTTCTCTTCTACTTGTTATTAGTCACAGATTATCACCAACCGTAGGATAGCAGTCCGCTTAGCTAGCCCCAAAATCCCTAATTTCACCGAGTAATGTGTCCGCTTAGTTATCGATTCTATTCAAAAGAACCACCCCGAGGTTCGCTTACAAGATGTAATTCCACGAATGCATTAAGATCTATGAATTTAGGTTTAGTACTAGTAGTTAAACTCGGTTCGCTTGGTTCACTTTCTAGCGTTGTTTCTACACACAATTGCTCCACGGAATCCCTCCGCAAGGTCTTGTGTTTTCTACTTGTGTAAAGTGTCGAGAACGATTACTTATTCCCTAACTTATACTAGATTTAGATTAAACTAACAAATCAATTTAGCATGCATTCTAAACAATCTATCAATCAATCATGAATGTCATTAAGATCATTCCTATTAGTAAAAACAAACGATAATCATGTGAAAAACTTCAAGATAGAATTAAAAACAAAAACTCAAATCATATTAAGAACTAGGAATTCATCCTCAATCAATAAAATTAGCTACTCATGTTAAAGAGTTCACACAAAGAATAAGAAAAGAAAAGAATTGTTGTGTGTGTAGAGATGTGTGTAAAAGATGTAGAAAACTTCTCTATTTATAGGCTTCAATATTCTCCAAATCTTCCAAGGAATAGAATCCTTTTCCTTTAGCAATTCAATTTCCAAATTCAAGTCTTTCTTCTTCCATCTTCTCTTTCCAAGTTTGAGCCCATTCTCCATCCAACTCCTAGTCCAAGTCTTCACACCCATGAGAGAAGTCCATAGAAAATTTCGAATTTTTGGCTCGCGGAAAATGGGATTGTGGCTTAATCCTAGGAATAGTCGGGCCACGGCAACCTGAAAATTTCTCCATCGATAAAAGGTATATTCCGTCGGTCCACCGTTATGACTAACGGTCAAACAGTCAACTGTTAGTCAAAGGTCAAGGCAGATGAGGGAGTCAGCTATGAGTCAGCCAACGAGTCGCCTAATCGGTACGACTGGGGTTGGATCATTGGCCCGAATCGGTCATCGCGATTGACTCGGTCGGCAGAAAACCGGCCGAGTTTCGGCTATTTACAGGACTTGCACATGCCAATTTCAGGCCATTCTTTTCTTCACCTGTTAAGAACCTAGCATACATCTAACACATTCATATCAATTTCATGCTGCTCTGCCTAGCATTAACACACAGGAACACCATTTTGCAGCCTTATTCACAACTCTTCATGCGGCAAAGAATAAAGAAGCCATAAACCATTCCATCATTCCCCAAATTGTCTCGCATCATCACCATTTCAATCATTCATGTTAGGATCAAGAAGCAATTCCAAAGAACAACCATCAAACCCATTCTTCTTCTTCCTTGTTTTCAATTCCACAAACCTCGGCCATCCTAATGCATGACTTCAATACCCAGTTTGCATTTCCAGAATCCATTATCAGCTGCTCAATCTTCTTCTTCCCTGTGTTCTCATCTTTATAACACCAGCAAATTCAACTTCTCCATCTTCAACTCATCTCTTCAATGAACACAGCTTCAATTGCCATATGAGTCCATCCTCAACCTTTAAAAGCAAAACCCATTTCTTCAATCGTCCTCTCGATCGATCTACAGCGGCAGCCATGACTAAACCCAGCTCTGTCAAGTTTCAACACAATCTCAGACCCATTCATTCCCCTGCATTTCATGGTGAACTCAGAGAACCCTTCAATTTCTCTCGTATCAGCAGCAACAGCATCGAACCCATTTCTCACTCAGCATTACCATATCTCCATCTTCACAGAACGAACAACAAAAACCCATCTCAGATATCAGGGTCTTCTCAATTCACAGACCATCAAGAACAATTTCAGCTTCTTCTTCTCTCGAGTCTCGACTAACAGCAAAACCCAATTCAAACTCGATCTGTTCGACATCTCTCTCCCAGTTTCTTGCTCGATCTGAATAACAGCAGCCACAAATCCTTTTTCCAATCACCACCTTCTTCTTTGTTCATCAGCAGCGACATCCTCTGTGATTCTCCCTCGATTCTGCTCTCTCAAACTTCAATTCCTCCTGATTTGAATCTCTGTATCAGATTCATCTCCAATTTCTCTCTCGAATCGCACCTGCAGCCAGTTTCCTTTCCTTCTCTGTCTTCTTAATCAAACCCATCTTCTCGACATCACAGAGTCTTCAATTCTTCAAACCTTGATTCATTTATTATCACTTCGAACAACCTCTCTCTCTCGGTTTAGCAAAAATCAACACAAACCCCATCCTTCTCTCGACTACACCAAATTCCTGGATTTGTAACAGACCCAAGCCGTTACTAAAACGGGTTGTAACGGCTCTCGCCTGTTGCAAAAGTGGGTGTTACATTTTTTTGTAACGGCTTTGTGGCGTTGCAATTTTGCCAGAATAACGGCCCTCGTAACAGGTTTAAGCTGATTCATGAATTTCGGTTGTATCACCATTCTCAACTACAATATCATCATATACACTCTAGTCAAAATTGAAAAAATCTTTAGTTCAAGTGAAGAGACTTACAGTGAACTCAACCTCAGCATGTTCTTTGTATTTGTAAATTCTTGTCACCTGAGTAGTGTATATCACAGATAAGTAAGCAAAGAAATATAAGTCGACATTTGACAAATTTTGTGAACCTTCAGTAATGACTAAGAGCAGAAAGCACCGGAAAATATACTTACACGGATGAGATTGCACAAGATGTTCTCAATCTTCTAAGAGCCCTGGGGTTTCCAATGATATCCTTCTTGTTATTTCTCTTGAATTCCTGAACAAAGTGGTTCACCATTCTGTTGTCAAAGTCCTCACCACCAAGATGGGTCTCTGGCTGTAGCTTTAACTTCAAAGATACCCTCGTAAATAGTAATAAGAGAGACATCAAAGGTACCACCTCCAACAGTGGTGGCCTTTTTGTCAAGACCATAGGCAATGGCAGCAACTGTACGCTCATTGATGATACGCATAACATTAAGACTAGCAATGACTCCAGCATCCTTTGTACCATGACGCTGAGAATCGTTGTAGGCAGGGACTATAACTACAACATTGTTAACTGTAGAACCAAGGGTATTCCTTAGCAATCTCACGCACCTTAATCAAGACCACGGATGAAATTTCCTCAGCAGCTGGACCAGATAGAACCTTGAATGGCCAGTGCTGGATATCACACTGGAAAGTGGTGTCACTGAATCTCCTACCAATCAAACGCTTGGCATCTGTAAAGCCGAACAATCACATTAGCAATAACTCTTTACAGCAAACATATTTGGTAAACTACCATCAAAACAGATGTAACTATATTCCTATACTATCATAACAGTGAATTCTACTCATGGATAGATAGGCAAAATAAAAAGATTGATACTTCATTCGTACTTAAAGATGGTGATATGAAAACTCTTAAACTTATTTCCATTATACACAAAACAGACTCGAATCAAATCAAACTCTCAGCTCAAACCCAAACTCCATGTCATGGATTTATATAACCAATTGTTGAACACAACCATTCTAACCATCAGTGCAATCCATCATCTTCTCGGCTCAACCACATGGTCACAACAAACTCAAGCTCCATGCAGTCTCAGTTCAAGTACAAACCCATCTCTTTTTCACAGATTACATCAACTACCAATAGCTCCAACACCATATCCAATCTCAATAAAACCCACAGAAAACACCAATTCTTTTCTGCAATAACGCCACCTCCTATACACGAGTTCAATACCTAAGTTCCAATTATATTCCAACACGCATCCATTGATGGTGGGAGAGTGAGTATTCTTTTATCACCAACACGCATCCATGATTAAAACACAATACCAAAGTTAAATGTAGAACAGATTTGGAATAACAATAAAATGGAACCACATGCTTTTGATCAAGTTCAGAATGCATACCCTTGACGCCGACATCCCATCCCTTGATAACTTGCCCTACACCTGTAAAAAGAATATTTACATATCGTAACATTTACTAGAACTACATTTAGGGAAAAAAATGTACCTAATCGGAATCAAAAGGTGGTCCCCCGACATTTGAGTCAAATATTTTCCCATTGCTCTTTAATTTACCAATGTAGCGCATCGAAATCTAAAACCCGATAAACAGTTGTTAATCAATCAATTGAATTTTCGTGAGAAATGCTTATATTTTTCACTCACTAGTAGAGTAACAGTAACTAATAAACACTAAGTGACATACCTTGCTTCCATTATCAGCTTTTTTTGCATCGTCTTTGCCCATTTCTAACTCCTCAATAACCATACCATTATCAAAAGTTCGACTTGAGATCGCTTTTTTCTCCTTCTTGGCTTCATTACCACAAGAGGTGCTTTCTTTTGCTACCTCTTTACTTGCACTTGCATCACTCTCTTGGGCTTTATTCTTTTTTCTTATTTTTCTTTTCTTAACCCGACCATCATCTTGATCAGCATTATCAACACTCCCGCACATATCACACTCTATTATTCTCCAACCTATCTAGGACACTAATGGTATACATAAACAGGATTTCAAAAAACACACATTTCGAAAATTTTGTGCGTTCAAATCATAACATACGACACCGATGGTATACATAACCGCTAAAAAAAACAAAAAAACTCGATTAGTTGAACTCCACCATGATTGGTGTTCAAACTCTAACAACAAGACCTTGAAGGAAAACGCATTCGATGGTAAAGGTTGCAAAGTGATAAATACAAGGTGGAGGCCTCGATAAAATTATGACAAGGAATGGGCTTAGGTGGTGATCTTACTATCTTACATTTATTTTGCTACTTGGTACCTAGTTTAAGAAGTCCTAGATTTGAACTCAGAGTGCATACGGAAGGTATAATGTCCTTTGGTCTTCTTGATAACTCCAATTGTTTAACCTAGGATTCTAACAAGAATGTCATCAATTGTTTAAGGAGCATAAACTTAATCTTCGCTCACCTAGGATCCTGACATTTCTTCGATCTCAAAAATCCATGTTCGTGACTAATGAAATTGCAAAGCAACCTTGAATTAGATCTCAACACGGATACATGAATTAGAACGACTAGATCATTAAACAAATGTGTCGCACTCTGATATGATTCTAGCAAGATTACTACGAAATGAATTGATTACCCTATGGCTATTTTCAAAAATCAGACAGAGATTCTTGATCTATTTTAGTTTATACGTCAGTTCTCTGGATTACTATCATTTCTTTTGTCAAGAAAATGAAACAAAGTGAACATAAAAAGAACAAAAGCTAGAGTTTACTGAAACTATAGCAAGCAAGTTAGGTTTTATCAACATGAATATAGACAAAATATCGAAACAGAGTAAATATTTGACAAAGTGTAGAAAGTTTTTAGTAAAATTACCGAAGTGATGATATGTCTTCTTCCTCGGATCCCATACCGATGACACCAACAACTCTTGCAGTCTCTCTGCATCTCTCGGTTTGTGTACACCTTCTCGCTACTGATAACCACTCTACAACTCGATTCAATCTCCCGCAACAGCAATCGCAGCTTCTTCACAGCATCAGGCTAGTACCCTGCAGTTCCAACTCCATCTACATCCACTTTCTTCAACCATTTACCCATTTTGCAAACTCTTGAATCACTCTTAACTAACCACAACTCCTTGCTGCTTGGTCTCAACTAGACATCTTTCCTTACACAAACATCACCACTAGTACCCCTTTGTCCTCCATTACACGACTTGTTTACTCATAATCTGTTTGCATCTTCATAACCACACACCAATTCTTCACCATACTCTGTATCATTAGCAAAAGAAGCAGCAGATTCTTTTGTTCTTATCATCACTGCACCTCCAACAACATCATCAACATCATCATAGCTACACCAACATAATTGCAACACATCCTCCATTATCGCAATTCAGTCGCCAAGTAATAGAAGACACCATTTCCATCTCTGTAATCTCAGATCCCCTTTTATCTTCAAGGAAATCAACATGAACCCAAACCAATTCTCCAACAGACTCTCAATCAACTCAAATATCAACACCCATCTTTTAATTCTTCTTCTTTAGTTTCAAAATCACCACCAGCAATTAACCATTCTTGGTTCAATTTCTTCATCATATAAGAAAACCCTAACTGCAATTTCGTTTATTTCACATCATCAATATCACCAGCAGCAACGTCAAATCCAAACTATCATTAACTTCAATCACAGGTAGCAAAAAAAAAATACCCATATTCTCGATTCAACTTCATCAAGAAGCAGCGCTCGGTTTCAAGATAAACCCATCAAACCCTATATTTAAATCGATCTGATTCAAACCCATCATTCAAATCCATCTCTTCTTTGTCTCTCTCGAAAATACCCATTTCTTCATGGTGCTCTCAATCTATAGAAAATCCCTAACCCAATCTATAATTTCAGTACCAGCATTTCCGATTCCAACTAACTCACAAACTTTACATTTATCAGCAGATTACAAAAACACTTACTAGGGTTTCATCGATTCATTAGGGTTCGATGATTGAAGATTGAATAACACTTACTAAGGTTCGATGATTGAACAAATTCAAGAGATTTTTCACTAGGGTTTCATCTGCTAGGAGGAAGAGAAGAGAAGACAGGAAGAAGAGAGAAAAGAAAGAAAAAAGAAATGAAACTCGATCGCGATTTCTCTAGGGTTATACTCTCAGAATCACACATGTGAATGGCACACTCATGGTAGGAAATATCCCTAGTCTGACTCATCTTGGGTGGAAACATAATAGCACGCATGTGAATGGCACACGCACAAACTCTCAAGTGTTACGCCCCAAGTGTGACCAAGCGTGTAACTGGCACGCCTACAAAAAAATTCGTAACGGCTAACCTCTGTTACGAATTTTTTGGAAGATTAGTAACGGCTTCTGTATGTTACAAATTTTTCGTAACGGCCATTTGTAACAGGAATTTTGTAACGGCTTCAAAGCCGTTACGAATTCTTATTATTTAATCTGGAATTTGGTGTAGTGCTCTGTCTCACAATTCGACAGCATCTTACTTCCCTCAGACAAGAAAATCAATAGCAGCTGCTTTTCTTCCCAATTTCAGATGTGAAATTATTGAGAGAAACGCTTTTCGAGTTTAGGGTTGTAATGGTTTGGGATTAAAACGCCCAACATAAAAAACCACCCCTGATGGGTGCCTATAGTAGGTGGTCACTTCTGATAAGGGCTAGCCAAAGTTTCCAGCCCCTTAACCTCTCGCTGGCCTTGTCTATAGTATTCCTCCGGAAAGTTGCCCCTTAACCTTGACTGGGCTCCATATATCAATCGTCCGTAAATGACCTTTTTGCCCTTTTGGCTCAATTGGGCGATTTCTTCTTCTTTTCCTCCGTGCGACTCCAAAGTAGCTATAAAACTCAAAACAAGCGTAAAATACATAATTTACAAGAAAAATAGCAAAGAAAGCATAAACTCTTATATAGTAAATATGGTGTATTCTACACCTATCAAATTCCCCCACACTTAGACTTTGCTAGTCCTCGAGCAAATCAAACCAAAACTTATAACTTCAAAGCGTTCCAGCGTCACAAGCATTCAAAGAGTTATGAGGACATAGAGTTTCTGCATGCTAGTAATAAGAAGTTAGAAATACTAAAGAACATATTCTCATTCTTAAATGTTGAGTGAGAAATAACCACACCATAATAAGAGAACGCGTGTTTGAGAAACGATCAATAAGCATTTCGCCTCGACTTCTGCCTCACCAAAAAGGATTTTATGATAATTGCACTCAAAAAGACGGCTTTTTTTATGGTTCTCACATGTGTGCAGGTAGGAATGAAGAGAGAATTCCTGCAACACATTGAATGGTGGGAAGGACAACTTCCGAAATATTTTAAAAACCCACATCTTTTAATATTTTGAAAAACCATTTTTCTGACGATCTCTAAGAAAGGAAATCAACCATTTATTATCGAGGATGAGATTACTTACTCACCTTCACATCCGATCGCTAATTATGATAACACCACTCTCACGGCATCCAATTAGAAACGTCTTCCGCTCCTCGTCTTGATCTTGGTCTTCGGTTTCAACTATTGATGATAAACTCTCGAATTTCATAAATCCATAACAATTTGTAACTCTTTTTACCTTAAAATCCTTGTCGCTTAAAACTTCCTTATAGATTTTCCTTCCCCACGGCTTATTAACAAAACAAATATTTCTCTTGTTTTTCTCTATTTTTTTTTTTTTTTTTTTTTTTTTTTTTTTTTTTTTTTTTTTTTTGAAACAAAAGAAATTAAATACAAAATAAACCATGGCCGTGGAAGAAGTATTTTACCGCTTGATTCTTCACAACTTGTATCGTCTTGAAATCATAAACTTCAAAAATTCTCACCTTTTGATTTTCTTTGCTTTCATGAATAAGTCTTTATCCTTGGATATAAAATTACCTCATTGTATTGTAAGTCCTCAACATATATGTAAAATCCGCTCTTTGTATGTTGCTTTACTTGAGTTTGAATTTTGCTCTTTTTCTCGTTTTGTTGCTTATAAACCTTAAACTTTTCCAACTTTCCTTGTAGATTTTGATGTCGCTCCTTGTTGATGATGAGAGTGTTTCTATGGATCCGTTGTTGTCGCGAGAGAGAATGGTGCTAACTGCAAATCGAACTACAAGAAGGTGGCTTTCATCTATAGACGTCACCCTTATGATTGACAAAATTAGCACTCAAGAGATCAAAGAGTAGTGCTTCTATTGGTGGGAGGTTGGGTAGCTCACCATTCTACCCTAATTTACGTACGGTGACACACACTCAAAAGAAAGCTCTTTAGTAGATGGAAGATTTCTGGTCGGTGCCTCTCATGATATGAATACGGGTAGTCTCCACTAATGATTGATCAAAGAACTCTAATAATGCACTTCTCCTCGCACCAAATTCGCATCACCGGCATGATTAAATCCATTATTTAACACTCTATCAAGCAACAAAATCCGAATGTAGTTCTCTAACATTTCCAAGTTCAATTATGTCGGTCAAAATTCTATGTAAACATACCTAGAAGTATGCTAGTGACTCTAAAATCTTTAAAAGTTGGATTTTTTATGTAAAACTTTTTTTTTTTTTTTTTTTTTTAAATTGTTTAATTTTTTTTTTTTTTTAAATACATGCTTAACCACTCCCCACACTTAAACCTTACATTGTCCTCAATGTAATTGAATCCTCCTAGTAAAGTCAAGGTGGGAGATTTTAACATGATAAGGAACAAGAAAAAGAAATAACAAAAATAAAAAGCAAAAGGATAAGAAATACAAAACCTATGGGTTGCCTCCCATTAAGCGCTTGTTTTAAAGTCGACGGCCCGACTTGGCTCTTGCAAGATTCATTCCCCATATACTAACAATCGGAAAATTTGAGGATCCACCCATAATACCTGTTTTGAAAACAATAACTCCATACAAATATTAGCACAAGAAAACAATAGTGAAATTATCGCCCGATAGAAATTTCCCCCACACTTATTCTCGTCCACACTCGGAAGTGTATAAAGAACATAGAATTCGGGAACTTCCATGTATTCCTCTTGGCAAACCCGCATAGTGTTAGAATCAAGTGTTTCCAATGGTGGATATCTAGAAACAAAATCATCCAAAAATACTTTCAAGCACATACATTCAAACCAATAAGAGGTAAAGGAGAAGAATCAATATGCAAAGGGTTAGACAAACCTTGCACAATCTCTTGTATTATAGAATCCTCTTCATCCTTAAAAATTCGAGTGAATTACTTACCTCTTGTATATCGTGGTCCTCTATTAAACCTTGCAACCATTCTTCGTCGTTTTCTACCTTAACCAAAGTCTCGGCATCATTAAAATCATTCACAAGTTCAATTGGGTCTTCCACAAAATCAATGAATGTGGTTTCATCCTCTAACATCAACTCTTCAACATTCTCATCATCGGAATCGGGCCATTCTTCCCTCATATAATCTTCCTCGGTATAAATTGTAAGATCTTCTTGTGAGGGTGTTACTTCGTTTTTACAACAATAGGTAAGTGATATCCAAACTCCTCCTTTTGAATAGGTGAAGGATCGTTATTATGATCCGGAGTTGGAATAACTTCCTCATCGTTGCAACGTTCATACACTTCCGCGGACTCCCATCTTTCCCTAAGAAATTTTTTCCAAGCAATAAATGCATCTTCCTCAAGCTCTACCTTTTGAATAGGTGTTTGATCATTATTAAGATCAAGGCTCGAGTAATCTACACTAGCGTCATCAAAAGTCTCTAAAGGTTGGTTAATTTGTTCGTATATTTTCTCCGAATTCCTTTGAATTTCTCGATGTGATTCTTGAAACTTTTGTTGAAGATCCCCAATCATGGCAGACATCTTATCCGCAAAACTAGAGAATTTATGATCATAAACAAAACTATCCTCCCATCCTTGTGATTGTCCACTTACATACCCGTCATAAGGTTGTTGATATGTATGAGAATATCCATAATGTTCCGTAGGAATTTGATCATAGCCAAAAGATTGGTTTTGATTGTATCCTAAGGATGGTTGGAAGTTGTCATAATGTTGAGGTTGAAAACCGTATTGATTGTTGTAATATGCTTGCTCTTGTCCACCATACATGGAAACCCGATACCTGAAATAAGATTCAAAAACTAAGTTAGATACGGTATAGAATCTAACAAAGCAAGAATAAAGCAAAAAGAAAAATAAAAACAACTAAAATCATCCGCGCTCCCTAAGCAACGATGCCAAAATTTGATGCGTGTCGTAACCACAACAAATTAATTAATACTTTACTACCTAATTAACAAGTAATATAGGGTAGTCAAGGTCGATCCCACGAGGAGCACGAGATTCTAGTTGTAAAAATTGTCACGAAAGGGGGTGTAAAAAGCAAAAAGAAAATAAACAAAGCAATTAAAAGATAAAGTTGAAAGCAATAATAGAGACAAGATCAAGGAATCCTTCTTCGTTACGAAACAATGATTAAAGTTATGTTCTCTTCTACTTGTTATTAGTCACGTATTATCACCAACCGTAGGATAGCAGTCCGCTTAGCTAGCCCCAAAATCCCTAATTTCACCGAGTAACAGTCCGCTTAGTTATCGTATTCTATTCAAAAGAACCACCCCGAGGTTCGCTTACAAGATGTAATTCCCCGAATGCATTAAGATCTATGAATTTAGGTTTAGTACTAGTAGTTAAACTCGGTTCGCTTGGTTCACTTTCTAGCGTTGTTTCTACACACAATTGCTCCACGGAATCCCTCCGCAAGGTCTTGTGTTTTCTACTTGTGTAAAGTGTCGAGAAACGATTACTTATTCCCTAACTTATACTAGATTTAGATTAAACTAACAAATCAATTTAGCATGCATTCTAAACAATCTATCAATCAATCATGAATGTCATTAAGATCATTCCTATTAGTAAAAACAAACGATAATCATGTGAAAAACTTCAAGATAGAATTAAAAACAAAAACTCAAATCATATTAAGAACTAGGAATTCATCCTCAATCAATAAAATTAGCTACTCATGTTAAAGAGTTCACACAAAGAATAAGAAAAGAAAAGAATTGTTGTGTGTGTAGAGATGTGTGTAAAAGATGTAGAAAACTTCTCTATTTATAGGCTTCAATATTCTCCAAATCTTCCAAGGAATAGAATCCTTTTCCTTTAGCAATTCAATTTCCAAATTCAAGTCTTTCTCTTCTTCCATCTTCTCTTTCCAAGTTTGAGCCCAATTCTCCATCCAACTCCTAGTCCAAGTCTTCACACCCATGAGAGAAGTCCATAGAAAATTCTGGAATTTTTGGCTCGCCGGAAAACTGGGATTGTGGCCGGAATCCGGCCGGAATAGTCGCCGCCGGCAACCTGAAAATTTCTCCATCAGTAAAGGTATATTCCGTCAGTCCACCGTTATGACTAACGGTCAAACAGGTCAACCGTCAGTCAACTGTTAGTCAAAGGTCAAGGCAGATGAGGGAGTCAGCTATGAGTCAGTCACTGAGTCAGCTAACTGGTCTGACTGGGTTGGATCACTGAACTGAATCGGTCATCGCCGAGTTGACTCGCCGGTGCAGAAAACCGGCCGAGTTTCGGCTATTTACAGGACTTGCACAGGCCAATTTCAGGCCATTCTTTTCTTCACCTGTTAAGAACCTAGCATACATCTAACACATTCATATCAATTTCATGCCGCTCTGCCTAGCATTAACACACACAGAACACCATTTTGCGGCCTTATTCACAACTCTTTGGCAAAGAACATCAAGCCATAAACCATTCCATCATTCCCCAAATTGTCTCGCATCATCACCATTTCAATCATGTCATGTTAGGATCATGAAGAATTCCAAAGAACAACCATCAAACCCATTCTTCTTCTTCCTTATTTTCAATTCCACAAACCTCGCCCATCGCAATGACTTCAATACCTAGCTTTGCATTTTAATCCATTATCACTGCTCAATCTTCTTCTTCCCTGTGTTCTCATCTTTATAACACCAGCAAATTCAACTTCTCCATCTTCAAATCATCTCTCAATGAACACAGCTTCAATTGCCATATGAGTCCATCCTCAACCTTTAAAAGCAAAACCCATTTATTCAATCGTCCTCTCGATCGATCTACAGCGGCAGCCATGACTAAACCCAGCTCTGTCAAGTTTCAACACAATCTCAGACCCATTCATTCCCCGCATTTCATGGTGAACTCGTGAGAACCCTTCAATTTCTCTCGACGCAAGAATAACAAAGATCGAACCCATTTCTCACTCAAAGATTACCATCTCTCCATCTTCACGTAACGAACAACAAAACCCATCTCGCATATATCGTGGTCTTCTCAATTGAGACCATCAAGAACAATTTCACTTCTTCTTCTCTCGAGTCTCGACTAACAAAGAAACCCAATTCAAACTCGATCTGCTCGACATCTCTCTGGGTTTCTTGCTCGATCCGAATAACGGCAGACCACAAATCCTTTTTCCAATCACCACCTTCTTCTTTGTTCATCGCCAGCCGACATCCTCTCGTGATTCTCCTCGATTCTGCTCTCTCAAACTTCAATTCCTCCTGATTTGAATCTCTGTATCAGATTCATCTCCAATTTCTCTCTCGAATCGCACCTGCAGCCAGTTTCCTTTCCTTCTCTGTCTTCTTAATCAAACCCATCTTCTCGACATCACAGAGTCTTCAATTCTTCAAACCTTGATTCATCCATTATCACTTCGAACAACCTCTCTCTCTCGGTTTATCAAAAATCAACACAAACCCCATCCTTCTCTCTGTCTCACAATTCGACAAAGATCTTACTTCCTCGACAAGAAAATCAATAGCAATGCTTTTCTTCCCAATTTCGGATGTGAAATTATTGAGAGAAACGCTTTTCGAGTTTAGGGTTGTAATGGTTTGGGATTAAAACGCCTAACATAAAAACCACCCCCGATGGGTGCCTATAGTAGGTGGTCACTTCGATAAGGGCTAGCCAAAGTTTCCAGCCCCTTAACCTCTCGCTGGTTTGTCTATAGTATTCCTCCGTAAAAGTTGCCCCTTAACCTTGACTGGGCTCCATATATCAATCGTCAGTAAAATGACCTTTTGCCCTTTGGCTCAATTGGGCGATTTCTTCTTCTTTTCCTCCGTGCGACTCCAAAGTAGCTATAAAACTCAAAACAAGCGTAAAATACATAATTTACAAGAAAAATAGAAAAGAAAGCATAAACTCTTATATAGTAAATATGGTGTATTCTACACCTATCAGAAGTGGCTATCGGTGCCTCAGTAATTGGTACACACGATTTCGTGCACGTCTTTGTAACCAAAGATTTTTCTGTTGCAGGTCAATCTCAGAACGTCTTATCATATTTATTCCGTTATCTGAATCCACTAATTTTTGGAAGTTACTGGTTTATTTTCCGCTCTGATGTGGTACACCTATATCAGTTTACTGATTAGATTTAAAATTATAGACATTAGCATAAAAGCAAAGGCATCAGGGAAATTCAGAGTGATCATAGTAAAACCTGAATTAACTAATTGTTGTTCCCCATCTTCAGAGCTGCTATCATCTGTCAAATGATGACTGTTATTCTCTCTGGTGGAGCGAATGACTACGGCTCCCGCCTTTCTGCTAGGAATGTTATTGTTTGCTCGACGCCATTTCTGGAAGACAAACAAACCCAATGGAGGAAATTACAAAATCAAATGTGTGTACACCAAAACCCATGTAACGACAACATTATGTTTCTCACAAATACTTATGCAACATTAATCACGCAGACATAGACCCTTCAATTTCTCACAAATATTTCTAAATTTTCTACGAATCAATGGAAATCAATGATTCTGTTTTGCTTAATATAGAAACTCTGTGACTTTATACCAAAGTAATCGAAATCGTTCCTCGGTCCTACTCGGTTGGGGAGCTTGGAGCGAGGAGCAATAAGTTCGGACTTGGAAATCGCCAAAACTCGGACTAATACTCGGAATCTATTTATTAAAAATTTATATATTGATGCTCATAAGTCATGATTTGTACCTAATTAATAAAATTTTAACACTACCAGGTAATTAAGTTTGTAATATTGTTATATTTAACGTATTTATCAAGTGTTTAGAGGTTTTTCTATTTGAGAACTCCCATCTGAGGGGTCACAAAAAATTTCTTTTCTTATTTTAGTATTTGCAAGGCCAACTTGGAAAAATCGTTAGCTCATTTTGCTCAAAATCACAAAATCGGCCGCCTTAATCACTAAAAATAGGAAATGCCTTGAATCGGAAATTGCCTCGGTCATATAGCCTGTAGCGATTACTCGGCGAGTAATCGGCCTTGGATAGCGATTTTGACTACACTGCTTTATACAGATACCATATTTGGAGTATGTTGTTATATGGATTAGTAATGGTCCAAGGTATGGATCTGGGATAAGTACATACCTCGTATATCATAACCGCCTTGCCCTTTCTCTTTCTGGATAGCTCAGCGGCGTTTTCATCTTAACGTTGGGTTTGCTCAGTGAGTCTGGGACTTCGGCGTGGAAGGAATGCAGTTGTGATAGTTGGTGCAAGATGGTATAAGACAAAACAACATCAAGTTATATATTATCTTCCTCTTAAAAAGTGGTTAACTATAAGTGCGGCAGTGATATTTGGTGCAAGATGGTATAAGACAAAACAACATCAAGTTATATTTGGTTAAACAAATTTTCAAGAAAGTTTAAACTTGTAGGACTAAAAATCAAGAAAAGTATATAAATGTGTTCCTTACTAGGTTTCATTACTTCAACTCGGTCACTACCGCCTTTACTTGCGGTTGTACTCCTTTGTTTTTTCTTTGTGTCCATTTCAAGTTTCTTGTTTGCTTTATCATCAGAACAAACCGCTTCATGTTGCTGATTTTGGTCAAGGAACCTAGGGCTTTGCCGAGGAATAAGCTAATTTTCGGCAGGAATTGGTTCATGTGCTACAAAAAATCATAAACGTTCTCTATAAGTCGAATACAAACATAAAAGCATAAACCTTCTCTGTAAGTTGAATACATAAAAGCATGCACAACATAAGCATGAAAAAATACAGTCGCCTCACCACTACCTGTTTCTTCTTTATCTCCATCTTTATTTCCTTCCTACGTTTAAGTGCCCGCAAACGATAAGCAATCCGCCGTTTTTCAAGGAGCGCATCTTTTCCTCTTTTGCCATGGAATCTCGTTTTGCTCTTACTAAGGTACGATTGTTGTGCAATTGAGCCTCTCTATGTCGTTATTGTTCATTCTCACGCCCGCATGTAGTCGAGCTAGCTCGGTGATTCTAGGGTTCGATTTAACTCTACCTTCCATTTATTTTTCATCGGTTTTAATACCGAAGGATGTAAAGTTAGGAAGTTAAATTGATCTTCAATTCATCAGCACAAACGCAAAAAAACAATTAAATAAAAATGAATGACTGGGTACTGAATTTAAATTGATAATTAAACAAACCTTAGATTAAAAGGTTATCGGATGATAATATTAGTGACCCTAAACTCACCCATATCAGCTACTTTACGGACCAAAAAAAATAAATAAATGAAACAAACAGGGTATTTTTATTTGAGCCTTCTACATTGTTCTCCACAGTTTGTGGATGCCGCATAATGTTTGTTCACTTGTCAGCACCATGGAAAGTCCCTATTGTACATATTATCTTCATCTTCTCATCTTTTTTGGTCGATGCTATCATACAAATACACAATGTACAAAAAAGGAACATACATTTCAAAATGATTGCAGATGGACCACATGGATGGGCAGACAATAATGCTTAGGCGATTAAACCTGAAAAGCATTCATATAATGCAACTCATGGATGGGCAGTACATAATGCTTAGACAGTACAACAATAATGGTACCATTTTGTAATAGTGAATCATGTTACTACTTCGATTGATTAAAGAGAACGCATGCTTAATTACCCATTGTCTATCATTCTTAGACAATGGGCTTAAGCAACAATCGTGATTGCGGAATTCTT
>JAJJWW010009521.1:0-77206 GCA_023531295.1 Papaver armeniacum
ATTTTTCCTTTTCTTTCTGTGTGGTTTTACTTCCTTTCATTTTTGTTGTTGTTTCAAGTTCCATAGCTTCATTCATATGGGACATCTATGTGGACTGGGGCTTTATACAAAGGTAAAGATTAGTGGTCTTTAGTAGTAATTAGTTTTATTAGTGGTGTTTCATATTTGGTAATTAATGTTAGCTAACCTCATGATTTAATTTAGGATCAACCGTGATTACCAAAGGAGATGTGTGGCTTAAATTTTCTCTTGTATCTCTGCTCGCCGTGAATGTAATCTCTGTTTTTCCCAATCTTTCAAGGGTGACGCTTTTCTCCGTTGTCACGATTTTCTTTCCTTCAAAATCTCGTTTATGTATTCTCCCTCTGATATTTTCATGGAATTCATTAATCATTGTCTTTGTAATCAAGCTACATTCCAACTTTCTATTACATTCCTTGATTTTAATTTTCTCTACTTTAACTTATTTATCAATTTGTTTCATCGTGTTCTTGATTTGAACAATCTTAACAACAATCTCTAATCTTTAATCTTCAGTCCCTCGTTTCTAGCGCCATATGTAATTGTGAGAAATCCTACAATATACACCTCACAAGAATTCATAATATCTAACACATATTTAAGATCAATAATCAATCTCTTTTATTAATTGAGTTAGAAATTTTACAAGAAGGAAGTGAAATTAAGAATGTAATTGCTACTCTAGACTTTCTCTCTACTATCCAAAAAGATCTCTCCCTTTTCTCTTAAGCCAACTCGTCCTTTATATAGGACGTTACATAGTGGATGACAGCTAAGCTGTCCTTTATTTTCGGACCTGGCTTGCGACACGCTCGCAAGTATTCAAATGTTAAATCTCGCAACGCTCCTAAATCTCGCTAGGTCTTCACATCTTCTCGTGTTCAAAGCCGTCGTCATCCGTTGCGTCATTTATATTACTTATCCGCGATATCTTCACAGTGTGTCGTTTATGGATTTCGCAAGGGTCTTGGTGTTGCGATATTCTGATCCTACAGGCACCGTATTTCTAGGGCATCGCTTAACACGAGGTGCCATTAATGTGTTTAATCGAGAACTTAATCGAACAAAGAAATTTTCAGAATTTTGTTTGTGTTTTTGGAGAAGAAGAGTGAGAGAGAAGGGTTTTTGGTTCTTTTGGTTTTATAAATTTTAATTTTTTTTTCCTAAGTAACTGTTAGTGAGTTAATTAGTGGGTGGTTAGTTAGTTAGGGGATGGGTTAATTAGTGGGAGAGTTTTAGGATTAGAATTTAATTAAGTGGAAGGGTAGCAATGTAATTTAAACTATGCAGGGGTATTATAGTAACTTAAGCACCATTAGGACAGCCCTTATAATTTTGCATTGGGTGCCATCATAAGTCTGTATGCCCCAAAATTATCCTGTATGCCCCAAATTAGGATACCTTGGTTAACCCAATGAACACTAGAGTCTAGGATTGGTTTCACCGTTTCATCTATAGATTTCCTACCAACTGGCTATGAGACTCGGAAGATGATTTTTCTGTAGCCCAGCATATTAGCCCATTCCACGGCTTCTTTCTTTGCAATAAGCTCGGGCGTCGGGCCAGATTGCCTCAGTCCCAAACGACGTACAAGCAGAAGTCATGATAAAAGGTCCTGGTCTGGGAAGAGATGCAGCATTACGAGCCTTTCATAGAAGTGGTATACTGTTAAGTTGCGCATGGGATGTAACCCCTGTGCCACATAATGGATGTAGACCTCCTAAAAAAGATGTGTGTAGAACTAAGAATCGAACTGATTCCAAGAGAACCAAATGATTCAATAATATGATCCAAAAAAAATTACTATGCTTCGAGAGGAAATAGCAGTATCTACTCAGAATCTAGAGCAGACAGTAAGCGTCTTTTTTACGACCGTTTTATTTTCGAAAGTTCTTTTCTTGTTTTTTTTTTTTCCTCGGGAAAGTATTGGATCTTATTAAAAAGAAGAAAATAAAAATAAATGCACAACATGAAGAAAGAGACAAGGCCCTAACAAAATAAAACACAACTCGTAGATTGCAAAACAGCTTGCACCCCGCAGTTAGTGAATAAATCTCTGAAAGAGATGCACGTGCACCTAAATTATTCATACAGTGAGCTCCATTGATGTATTCTGAAAATCACCTCACTGTGATGGTTTCTGTTTCTCTCTGGCTTTTCTTGTTATTACTCGCTTGTTCCTTTCACACTTTCCTAGCTAGCTGACTCCTTCGTCAACATGTCAAGATTTAAGTTAATCCACCACGTTCCACTGCTCACACTCGATGACTCCAGACGAAATAGCCTTATATACTTCTTGCAAAAGTGCAGTTCAGCAATAATAGTGCTTTTAAAAGTTACCCAAAATAACAATGTTTTTCCAGAAAGTAATTTGGTAAATTTGGACTGAATCGTAGTTTCCCATAACAGGAAGTCTTTTAACGGCTGACAACTCTAGTTGAGTAGCCTATATAGGCCCTATCTATAGCAAATTCACCGCCGCTCGCTTGCTCATCGTCTCTACCATAAGACCACAAACAAAACTTTTAGGGCATCCAAGTGAGCAGCAAGCGCTATGGCTTCTTCTTCTTGCGTTCACCTGCTCCGTCTTGCTCCAATCCATCCTTATCAACAGCAAACCTTCAGAAAACCCAAATTCTTTTTGTCATCTATGATCAGCGTTCCTTGCTCTTTACCTTATCCTCTTCGAATCACCGGCCAGAAACACAAAACTCCAATTTCTTTCACCTAAAACCGTACAATACACTAACTCATTCGCATCAAGGAATACAATCAGTAAGGCAACATTTTTACGTGAATATACCACTGCTTCAAAAAATACTTCAAAATTTTCAGCTGCGGAGATATGTATTCTAGTATTTGTATACCTCATCCCGTTCTTAAACAAACATCTATCCACTATGTTCCCATCCACTATGTTCCCACTTTTAGAATATGCAGCGAGTCCTGTCATACCATTGTTAAGATTCTATCAATCATTACACACTTTTGATTTGATTCTGCTTCTTTCTTTCTTTGTCGGTTTCGTAAGATTCAGGAGTTGCATGAATGAAAGAAAAGATTGCATGGGTATTGCGAGTAGTATTAAATACTCTTCACAAGCAAAGGTTATGGATTCCGTGCTTGTTATTGCTTCTTTAGTTCGCCCGTTTTTGTTGACGCCGGATCCTTCGGCATTCGGGTTCCAGGTTCAACTCTTGAGTGTGAGTATTATGATGCTAAGTTTGCTTTCTTTATGCGTTTGGTAATTGTGTCGTTGCTAGTGATTGATGTGTATTGACAACTCTATTTGCAGGTTATATAATTAGTCCCCTTTATTTAGGTCATGCATGAGCAATATCAGTATCTTCTACTGACTCTTACATTTTTTGATTTGCAGGTTCTTGAATTAATTTGTATCCAGACATGCATACATACATGTTTAAAATACTGGAGGGCTGTCCAGCTGGTTGTGCTTTCATCTTTAAAATACTTAGGGGCTGCTGTCCAGTGGGTTGTAGGTTCGGACGCGTCCTGTCCCTCTACGCTTGCCCAAATCATGGAGGTGGTTCTTAAGACCAAGGAAGATGAAGGTCGATTTTGAGGGGAAATCGTTGGTGCTGAAACTTTTAAGAGCAAACAACAGTCTTTTTAGTGACGTGGATTTCGCTAAAACATGCAACAAATATATATTATCCTCATGTCAAAGCTGTTTAAATTCATTGTCGGTTCTATTTAAGATGGCCAAAAATCACAGCCCGGAGAGTTACGATCCCCAGTGGACGAACAAATATCTCTAGAAACCGATAACCTTTTATGGTTGCTTGACATTCTGGAAGATAGACATGCAGCTGAGGAGTTTGCATTGATGGGCTAACCAACAAGAGCTTGCAAACCTGCACACAAAAACCAGGACGCGCTCTCGCCATCTCGTTAGCTGCATAACAACACGATTGCTTGTTGGCATAGGAAAAGGGAAATCCTTCTAGCAAAGGGCACCCGTCAGCTGCTATTACAGACATGGTTTCAGCCACTAGTTGATGATTACTCTCGCTTACGAAAACTTGAATCATTTGATCCCCAAGTGGTGGAAGAAAATATTGAGAGGGCAATATTACAACTTCCGGAAAAATATCAGCGGAGTTTGCGTTGGCGTGGTATGGATGTTTCTTGAAGGACGGTGAGAACTGTCCAGATCTTCGGAAAGCCTTTCAAGACTGGTGCAGAAGAACCCTTTAGCAAAACATGACCTCCACCTCCTTGTATCATTTTTTGAATGACATGTATTATAGTACCACAGTATATAACTATATATAGTGTTTATTACTTGCTTGATTATTGATTTGCCTTCCTTCTGTAGAGAGTCCAACTTTGTGCACCCACGGGTGCACGTTCCTCCTCCTCTCATTAGCCAGACACTTAACGGAGGTTTCCATCGTCTTAAACCAAAAAGTTCGAATGTTTGTTATTCAAACCTTCTCTTTCCTCCCTCAGTGGTGCGTTTGCTCATTACTAACCCACTTCCAATTTTCGTGTTATTTTTCCTTTTGGTAAACGGAATTCATTACACTGCTAACTAGCTAGGCTCTACAAGTCTTGGGGAAAGCCCTCCCCATCACCAATAATTTATCGTTTATAACCTTTTTAGCTAGCACATCAGCTAATTACCCTCCCTAAACTGATGGCCAAACATTAAGAGTTTCTCCAATGATTGATGTGTGTATTTCATGCGGCACCATAGTTAAGACATCCTCTTGAAATAAAATTTCTATATAAGGTTATAATTTCCTAAATATGAGGAGTAAAAAAACCTTCCTAAATTGGGGCATATGCCACTTAATTGGGGCCTATAGCTACATGACAGAATAGGGTCACTAACAAGTAATTTCTAGAAACCTCTTAACCACTATTTTTGTTAATACCTAATATACCCTTATTAAATTAGTGATGATTAATTAAGTTAGTATTAGTTAAATTAATTAGTGTTTGAGTTTGATTATAATGTTAGATTAGAGTAGAAATTCATTTCCTCTTTTAAGGTTTGAAGGGAAAGAAGAAGTAGAGGGAAAAAGATAAAACTAGGGTTTGTGATTTTCTTAGCAAAAATAAAACTTTATAGTGATGATGAAGACTCTAGTAGTGATGAAGAAGTTGGTGCATCAGATTATCATGATTTCGATCCTACCGAATTGGATAATTTGTTGAAAGAAGAAGAGGATGTCAACCAAAGAAAAGAACAAATTCGTCGGGAAGAAGAAGGTGATAATGCTTCTAATAAACCGGTATGAGTTGTAACGATCTACAAACATGTATTTGCACGTCTCGATCGCCCAAAAAGGAACAAAATTTCAAAATCGTTTTCCAGAATCGGTTTATTCGATAACACTACATAAACCGATTCTGGGTGAAATCCTCAAATTGGGTACAGAAATCGGTTTTTGTTCATCACCATATGAACCGATTGTAGTAATTTTTTGGCGCGATGGGTATGTGACCAGAATCGGCTTTTGTTGGTGATGTTCATAACCCGATTTCTTCACTTGAATAATCACGTAAGTCGACAATCGGTTTATTTTCGTGTATATGTAATCCGATTCTTAAAGTTCCAGGAGAAATGTGAAGAACAATCGGATTATATGACACGAGACGTGAACCGATTGTGGACTTTGAAATTGTTTAGACAAATCTTTAATCGGTCTTTATAGTTGCACATATAAACCGATTGTGGAAAATCGGTTTAATCGACTGTAACATATAAGCCGATTTTGAATCATCAACTTGTTGATATTTGTTGTAGATTGTTGCGGTGTTCAACGAAGCAGATCAGCCCAAACCCGTAGGTGTTGATACCTCTGCCCACTATTACACCGATTTGGAATGGAAAGAAAGGAATGATGCAAAGCAATGATCCGAACAGGAATCCTGAATCGGTTTATATGTGTATTAATGTAACCTCGATTATAGTTGATGTTCATCACATCAACCCATAATCGGTTTATGTAGGTTCACATTAAAATCCGATTAAGATTACAATCGGATTACTATCTTTGAACATATAAACCGATTCTGGGTGGATTTTCTAAAAACTTGATGAGTGAATTTTAAGATTTAGAGGTAAACCATTGAGAGTATCTCTTAGAAGGAATGGTTTAAAGGGATTTAACTCAATCACTTGAATTGTCCGTTTTTGTTTTCTTTTTACAAACAACAAAAGAATATTTTAATTGTTGTTTGTGATTGATTAAGATTTAGTTTTGGTTTTGATGGAAATTGAAAAATAAATTGAGTATTGATTAATGATTTTTGTATTTGTTAATTAAGTTATGATTTTGTATTTGTATTTGTGTTAGAATAATTAAGGTTTCTTTAAGGGTTAGTTTAGTATTTTTACAATATTTAGACACCCTTATCATTCTCTATTGGGTGGATGAAGAAATCCATAGGCCCCAATTAAGTGGCATAGGCCCCGATTTATCCAGGTAAAAAAATGTAAACATCTCCGACAGATAAATTATAAATCTTTTCCATTAAGTGTGTGTCGTTTAATGATTGATTAAAATCATTTCTATATTTATTATTGCATTGATTTTATGGGAAAATGATGAGTTGGATGGGAAGACATTGTCTAAGTGAATGTCTAGTTTTAGACATTGGTTTTGACATCCTCTAGCCAAAACTATGCCACCTCATCTACACATTGTTTTAAGAAGTTAAGTTTGGAGAAGTTTTTAGAAAATATGAATGTACATCCTACATGGATTTAGACATGTTCCTTCACATATATTTCATGGAGAAGCTCTAAGAAGGACTTATAGGTAGGAAAAGTTTTAGCTTGAGGTATATTTCGGTACCCTCTCCTTTTCAATTGGTATCAGAGCCGGCAAACACGAAAGATCAAACAATCTGTGTTTGGTGCGATCCAACCTATAAGAATGAATCCAAAGGATGGTTCAAGTTAACGTAAGTCAAGATAATGAGAATAAGATCTCAAGGAAAACCAATGAAAATTGGTCTCAAAGTCTTTCCGTAAATCAAGAAAAGTCTTTGACTCGTTGTTTTGACCGGGTGTCGATTACATATCGAAAAGAGTGAGTTCGAAACTCAAGAAACATGTTTTGATTGGACTCAATTCAGAGTGAAAAATCGTCCGAGAAGAGATTTGATTCACTAGTCCGCCCAAGTTCTGAATTTCAAAGATGTTGGAAAGATTTTTCAAACATGTTGAAAAATATTCAGAAAAGGGAAAGGTTATTGACAGTCTAGATGATGTCACAAAAATTATTGTTCAACTAAATGTAAGAATATGTGAAGGAAAGCGAGAAACACTCGGTTTTCAAAATAATCTGGCAGATTATATGGAACAAAAACTGTCCATGTGCAAGGAAGTTCATCACATGACACAGAGTGTGAAATTATTACTCATTTGCTGGAACACTCACGGATAAGGAATAAGGTCCTTATTGAAAAGCTTCTTTACCTAAACATGTCAAGAGGTATATCCGAAAGATGTTTAGAAAATATTTCCAACAAGGAATGAATACCTTAAGAGGACATATAGAACGTATTGAACAAGAGACATTAGCAAACCATTCGAATCGATCCTAGATCTAGACCACACGGGTTCAAGTCCAAAGAACATACCATCTGGGCACAAGATGTAATCAAGGATATTGCATCTCATGAATTTTCCTAACGAAGAGGATGGGGTCAAAACCCAAGAAAAGGAACATGTTAATGCTCCTAAGACAAAGAAGGAAGATTTTCCTGTAAAGGTATTTGATGAGGGAGTTCCTCATCCTAATGCTTAATCGCATTATAGTGTACATCCTTACAATGCCCAATCTTCGGATATAAGGAAGCACATGTACATGGGAAATTTAAATCTTACAAATTTCTCTTATTCAAGATAGAGAGAGTACACAATCTACCTTATGAATACTTTAATTATTCTTATGTGTAGAAAGGTTGTCTTACATCAACTTGTGTAAAAAGGATTTGCATAGATGTTTGAAGTATCTCTTAAAACCGTTTTTGGAGATAATATCTTTGAAGAATGTTGTGTTTCCGTAACACATTAGATGCGAAAATTATTTTCAAATCTTGTCGGAATTATTTATTTAAGGCTGATATCTATGTTTGGAATGTGTTAAAGGTAATTCAAGTATATGTACTCAACTTGTCTGAGAACTTATACATAAGGATGTATTCTCAAATCAGATCTCAAGCACAACTTCTGAAAGCCTTGAGTGGAATGACTTCTAAGGAAAGTGTTCATCTTGATAATACCTTCAAGAAATCTGGTTGTGAAAATAATCGATAATGAAAAAAGAAGATGTGACTCATCTCCTTGTTCAAAATAGCTTGGATGCTAAGGTTGATATTATCAATCTACGTCAAGTCCTCCTTAGTACATTGAAACTCATCATAGATAGGAAACGTTACTAAGAACTGTTATCCGTAACCAAAAAAAAACTGATTAAACTTGGAATCAGTAATAGAGAGTTTGCTCGGAATATTAATCGAAAGGTTAATTCTTTAGCCTGTGAACATAACCAACGTACTGTGTGCATAATCCGAGATATCAGTCGAGATGTTGTTGATGAAGATCCTGAAAAATTTGAGGAAATTGAAGATGATATTTGAAATTCACCTATCTAAGGTTGTTAGAGATTAATTTATATGCTGTAATACTTAATCTAGGAATAATAGACATCAATTTTTGATTTCTTTCATTGATTGTATTGGTCTATTATGAATAAAATTATTTGATTTATAATTTTTCTTGTGATAGTTTTCGGTTTACATAGCCTGTGCTTGAATGTTTTTATCTTATTGCTATGTATGTTTATGAGATGTTTGATTTCGGTCTTTGCTACCTTAATATTCGATCTCATATATTGTGTACCCTTGTGGTTTGGGTGACTTTTTGATTTAGCAGGATTAAGTTCTATCCCATGCTGGTAGGCTTTATCAAAGGATCATGAGAGCATCTGGTAGAAACAATATGTGAAAAAGTCACAATATGTTGAATCGATTTTGGTTTAGCATAAAAGCATATGTGTTTCGGACGGTTTTTAACTTTGCTTGCAATTGTTAAAACCGGTTTTCAACCTTTCTCTCGTAAAGGTTGAGGATTGTTGTTATTTTTTTGTTTATGCATAAGGATGACAACATGATGATATTTCGATATCAATTCTCCCTGGAAGAAGATGCAATCATATTGGAGAAGTGGATGTGAAATTTGAGGTAACAATCTTGTTAGTTAATTGTTTTCCTGTTTAAGAAAAGCCTGAGTTTATTTCATATATATTTATTGCTTTTGCTTAACAAAATTTCGGTTCAATTGATATTTTATTCCATAATGTGTGTGTGGATGTGTGTGATTCAATTGGTTTCGTTAAGAAAACTATTGTTATCTTGCTTTATTGTGTGGTATCAATTGTTTAGGCTTACAAAATTTCGGTGCTTTTAATGTCTATGTTGTTTCAATTGCTTCCAGTTGAGGTGAATAATTATGCAAGTTGATTTATGTTGGTTTGTATGAATTATTTATGGCTTAACGAAATAAAAGGTGTACGTGTTTAGTCCAATTCGATTAGGATAAGAGAAACTAAGTTAATTCTCGATCTTAGTTAGACTTATCGAAGTGAGATTTCGTTTATTCAAGTCTAATCGAATGCCTTAACAAGAAATTCTAGTTAACTAACCTAGTACTTGTCTTGTTTAAAATTGAAAGGTCTAAGTTTATGGATAATTAGAACCTGATGAGAAAAATAGAGTCATCTTTATTTTGGTCTTATCGAATTAAGCGATTGTTTCGTATAATCGGTTTAGCAAAGGGACTAAGGTACTTAGTTGATTTTTGGTTTGCTTAACTAAAATGGAAAAATTGTTTGGACAATTGTTTCCTTGGTAACATATCAAAATAAAACTACTTGTAGTTTCGGGTTTTGATATTGGTTATCGAACATGATGTGTGGAACCTCGTGCCTAACTCTACACAGTTCTAAGTCTTTTGAGATTTGTAAGACTCTTTTCGTGTTGTCTTTTATTTTTTCGTTTCTTTGTCATTTTGTGACAAAAATGGGGAGAAATATATGGAGTAAACAAGATATACTGACATTGATTTTATATTAATTGGTATCGCTAAGGAAAAGAACATTGGTGCTTAAACGTTTTATCTAAACAAAAGAGTGAAAGCACAGGACTCAAGGGGGAGTAACATGTCATATGAAGTGGTATAACAAATACGTTCGGATTGAATATCTACATATCTTCCTTAGGGGGAGTAATAGCTTTGTTATTATAATGTCAACAACGACATTTTCAAGGATTGAATGTAAGTTAGTTTTCATCAGCATCTGTTGAATCGGGAATCAAGCGTATGTGTAATGAATTATTGTAATTTGTTTATCTATATGATGTAAGAGTTTTGTCACTAAAATTGACAAAGGGGGAGATTGTTAGAGCATAGCTCGGTTGAACCCACCAAGCGTTGGTATGTCAAGTTTGGTTGTCATATTTTAGTGAACCAAAACTCATGTTAAGAGTCGCTTGATTATGTACTAGAGTCAACTTCGTATAGGTTAGCTTGAAAGTATTAGGATATCAGACTTTACAAGTATTGCGAAGACTTGAAGATGTGAAGAAGCAAGGAGCTACAACGACAACAATCATCCTTCCACTTGAGGTTAGTGATATTTGACTTGAACTGTTTCATTCCCTAACATATCTATCAAGTCATGCATATTGAAAACAAAAACTGCGAAGCATATTTAAACTCTAGATAGACATAGTATTAAGGAATACAATACAAGTGTTTATGGGTGAAAACTATTCCTGCCGGATTTGGTAATTTGGGGTGTGTGGATGAGGAATGAATCTAAACCTTAAACAAATGCATCGCGCGGTGAGTGCTTGTAGATTCGAAATCAATCATGCAAGTCCGGCCTAAACCAAGAAATGGCCGTTCCAGACTTGTTTGGTCACAAAGTGAAGGAGATGGGGTTGATCTTAGGGAGGGAAGCGAAGAAGGTGTTGAGATTGTGAAGGTGTTGGCTTGCTTATGACTTGTAATGTAAAGTCGAACCGGCTTAGAGGATGCAAGCTATCGTTCGGTGTTTTGTATTAACACTTGGTTTTCATTTCTTGTTTGGACTTGCTCTTTGTTTCTCCTTGTTTGGAAAATAGGGAGGAGAACCTATTTATACAAGTCATTTGAGCCTTATTCACGTCTCTCGTGGGAAGTGGAGGAAGTGGAGTGATGGAGTAGTGGAGGTGTGTGTTGGTGTTACACGACCGGGGCCTTGCCCACTTCTCCCGTCATCTCTAATCGTCCATAACTTCCTAACACGTTCTTGTGATGGCGCGTTGCACGCCGCACGCCGTAAACCGCCAGACCAATACCCCAGCATGTATCCCCAGTTTGTGACATGATTGATGTCCTGAATGTGTGAATCGTGGATCCACGAAAGGTAGCATGTAATGTCAATTGAATAATCGTTATTCGGAAGTTGATACTTGTGAAGTATCATGTGTATTTTATGATCGCATCATGGTGTGGTAAAGTGATGGGTGGTGACGCCCCCCACTGACCAGGTTGTATAACCAAGTCGGTGAAGTTGGACGGACGAGATGATCTTTGAGACGCTCATCCGCGACC
The DNA here is from genome assembly GCA_023531295.1 of Papaver armeniacum. NCBI lineage: Eukaryota > Viridiplantae > Streptophyta > Magnoliopsida > Ranunculales > Papaveraceae > Papaver > Papaver armeniacum. The sequence continues at coordinate 11,663 of JAJJWW010009521.1, forward strand.
GTTGATGGAATTAGGGTTTTATAAGAGGTGCGCAAGCATCCTCTTCATCCCGGTGAATCCAAGCATGGGATATGACTTTGGCCAGGCCGACCATACATGCGTGTAGACGGCATGACGGTGTAGGCACCTATACCCATTACCTCACGTAAGTATGATCTGGGCCACTCAATTCGTCCGATGAAGTTGAGCGGTCGAGATCAATTTGTGACAGTAAAACCAATGCCGCAAGAGCGCCGCGTCATGCCCACTTTGGCGCACGTTCAAGGTAACCAACCTTGGTCGGTCTTGGCCGATTGATTTGTGTGAAGGTGGTAGGCTGGTGTTGACGCCTATACCCGAATATCCCATGAAAACGTGATCCGAGCCATCCAAATCGTCCGGCTGGGGCTGAGCGGTCAAGATCGCTTATGCGGTTTGGGAGGTGCGACCATGCTAGTTTGGGCGCGCGTCTTGAGTAACCAGCATGATATGCCTTAGCCGATCGGTGAGGGGATAGATGGGTCCACGGTAGTCATGCCGGTATGATGGGACCTCGCTAACCGATCTTGGACCCTCCATTCGTGTCGGGAGAAGATGGACGCTCGTGATGCTCAAAACCCTAATTTTGGGTTTCAAGGCCGTAAGCGTCAATGCTTGATTCGGTGCACGATTGAGATAACCAACCATGGTTGGTCCCGACCGATTGATCGTATGTAGGGGACCCACTCAAGATTGTGTTGACATGCTCCGGCCTTTGAATCTACATCTACACCTCCATCTATACCGCGAAGATGGATGGTTAAGACTGTTTTGCGACACATGTAATATGCCGCAAACCCTAATTTTAGGGTTTTCCGCCCATACGACTATGGTTTGGACGTTTTGGCAAGCTAGACCAATTCTATAGGGAGGCCGACCATGCGGGGTTCGCGTTGGTTCTAGCAGCTGGATATTCCATACCCGCTTGGGGGTGATGGAATTGATCTCGGGTCATCCAATCATGCTTGTGGAGTTGGATGATTGTGATCATATCCGACCGAGCACGGCCAGTCCGGATGCTCAATCGTGCTAGTATAACCCACCGAGAGGGGCTCAATCGGGCTAGTATAACACACCGAGAGTCACCAGACGGTATTTCGTACATGGTTTCATTATAATGCTTGAGGTTCGTGTTGCTATGTAATAGCAACACTACCGTCATGCCGCACCGATAATGAGTACAGAAATACAAGGCCGATTGCGCATTAATTAATAATGTTAGAAATTCATTGTGGTATATGGGATTGTTGCTACATGCTCCAACCTCGGATGAATTTCATGTATTCTGGCTGTAATGGGATTGTTGCCACATGCTCCATTCTAGGTGAATTAGTGAGGGAGTATCCAACACTTATTGATGGCCTTATCTTTTACAATATGTCGTCGCATAATTTTCCGCTTTTTACAATTTTAACCTTAAATGAAAATCCACCATCAACATTAAGTCTCGCCTAGCACATAATGGTTACACCATTGTGGGGTAGGCATGAGATGGTGATGATTAAAGACAAAGCTTATGAGACAGAGTTAGATGTTACAGTGAGAGACAGTCATCCCGTCCTTGGAGCATGTCACGTTCAAGAGGCGTCCCAGCGAGTGTTCCCCTAGCATGATGTGGCCTTGCCTCGCTTCGATATACTATTACGCCTGTTTGTCGTGGGGCTCTCGCACCCGCTTGATCGAACGTGGGCTTGATGTGCCTCGTTTCGATCAAATACGGACCACCGTGTACATGTTTCAAACGTCGACCATGTCTTGCGCCTCTACTTTGACCGCACGGTTGATGTAATTGCTCGAGTGTCATCTTGCTACTTCCGACCAAACACCGACCTGGCCTAGCTTGACTAAACACCGGACTTGATGTTTTGACCAAACACCGCCTTGTATTTTCTTTGCTCGAACGTGGGACCCGATGAGCAAGCTTGTTTTTTTAAAATGAACTCGTGTGCTCAAATGTAAATGTGGGTCCCGAGAAAGCGTTGAAGTAGCTTCTCGGAGCAGCCCGGAGAGCGTTGAAGTGTTGGAGCTGAAACGCCTTCTTCCGGAGAGAGAGATTTGATTGGGGACGGTTGTGTCGTCCGACCAACTGGGATGGGATTGCTGGGACCCGCCGCGTGCCTAATCGAACGTCGACCTTGTGTTTGACCGAAAACCGGCCCATCAAGTGCGCCGTTTTATTCGAATACCGCCTTGTGACTTTGATCAATACTGACTGAAACTTGAGCAATACCTGGAATTGAGACTCGAGCAATACCGACTTGAAACTTGATCAATACCGGTGTTTGGATCCACACCGCCTTGTGTACTCCAACGTGAATGTATGTTCTGTCGTGACTACACATCTCATGCGTTTTTATACAAGTACTGACTCCTGTCTTTTATTGTTGAATGAAGAAAAGAACTCATGTTGAGATGTCTTCTCTGGGGATAATGTTGGTGCCAAGTCGAGGTGTTGACAGCCTTCAAAGATATGCCGAACATTGATGATGAGTTGTTCACCGCGCCTTTCAACTATATGAAAATATCCGTTCAACAGATAACCTCCTCCTATCGACTTCGTGGTTTTTCATGCTCCGCTGGGTCCTCATGACGGATGGATGAGACGATGCCGAGCAAAATGAGTACATCAAAGATAACTTGAACAGAGCGCAGATTATTGATGTAGCTTGAGTGTTGAAACGACTCGAGAGGATGTTAAAGTGGCTTCGGTGCGTAACGCTGAGGTGGATCCTAGAGAGAGTGTTGAAGAAGGATTTTGAAGCGAACAGGGGTCCTGAGAGAGTATTGAGGCGGCTCTTGAATAGACCACTGTGCGCCTTCCGCTGGAGGGAGGTCGAAGTGGCTTTTCTTCGCCAGTTCGATTTACCTTGCGAATTCCATGATTCTTGACTCCACCATCTTTCTCGTGTTGAAGAAGTCCTTGATCGACGGTGAAGGAACTTCATGTCGAGCCTCACCCCCAAGCGTGGTTTACATGGTTTGTCTGTAGTGGTTGTTGTCGAGCCAGTATGGAATATCTTCGACGTTGTTTCATCTTTATGGGAGTCGTGCATGTGGTACTGGAGTTGGAGTTGGCGGACGCGCAGGATGTTGTATCTCGGTAGTTTTCCTCTTGGTGCTTCAGGGAACTGCTTGCAGAAGGTTGAAGGTTGTATCGCATGTTGGTGAGATATATGCCCCTATGAACATTATGAGGCTCTTCATTACGGCAGGTCTGGTTCTTTATATCGTGGCATATGTTATTGTAGATGAGCGTTCAACAAATTTCCAGAGGATGACCAAAAGCGGATTCTCCAACATAGCATGATAGACATGTACCACCGTCTCGATAAAGTGACTCGCCCGTGATCTTGTTCGACCACCGTCTCGATAGAGTGACTCGCCTGGGATCTTGCTCGATTTGACGCGTGACATCGTTATCTTCTTTGAGGATGCTCCCATGAGGTATCGGCCCAAAGGAAGATTGCCACATAGAGCGCTGATACGTTGTAATCGTATTCTTTTAAACCAAATGGCAAGATGGTATAATAAAAATTTCCGAGAGGAATTCAAAAATCTATCTTACTTGCATCATGCTCGTACATCCTCATCCGGTTGTAGCCGCTACATCCATCCATGGTGGAGAACATGCCGTGTCCACAAGCTGAATCTACTAACATGTCGATGTTAGGAAAAGGAGGATCGTTTTTGGAGCAAAGACTCGCTCAAGTCTCTCAAGTCTATGCAACACTCCGATCTCGAACTACAATTGTTTAACCGACTTGGATCCAGGTATGACATGTAGATGATGGGTGACCAATTTTCATCTAAATCCCAGCATTTCTTCATATCTCCAAGCGAATATGTCTTGGTACTCTTTAAGAAGTTCCACGAGCTTCGTGCGTTTATCCGTACTCAAGGTTGAGCCGATGGAGATAGACTAGGAGATTCCCCAACGATTTCAATCTCATCAGCTGTGGAGTTGGTGCCCTCTTGTAGCTGTTGTGGAGCATCTAGCACTTGCTCTTATGGTTCGTTGCTGTTATAGCATTCCATTAGGTGGAGAGACCGGGTACGCCTCTCCGCTAAATGATAATGGCAAGTGTCAGATACCGTTTTCCCTTTCTCGGTCACGACTCGCCACAAAAGTTCATTCCTCTTCATTGAACGTGGGTCGTGGCTTCACAGATGGAGAAGAATGCTTCAAAGGCAAAGATGCATCGTGGGTTTTGGCCCTCAATGATGCAAGCCGGTCTTCTTATCAATTGACGCCCACGTGGGGAGTGGGACGCAACTAACTTGTCTCGATTTTTCCCGCGGAGCTTCTCCCCGTATGTGCCGGTTTGGTTTCCTTGAAGTACGTCATTGTGGTAGGCTTCCGTACGACCTTGCCTCGGGAGAACCTTGGATGTCCTGAGAGTCTTGAGAGTAATCACATTCGAAGACGCTCCCGTGTATATAAGGGCCGTCTTGAAATCAATCCTTGATGCGTGCGGTGACATGTAGGGCACGGCCGTGACCTTCCTCCGGTTGATTGCAGCAAAACGTCTCCGCGCGCTCGATTTTTCGAGGGGTGTGAAAGTTCGCATAAACTTTCCACTAGAGAAACCGCTTCTCTATCCACCGGCCTCGGTTCATAGTGAAACTATTGACTTGAGGAGGATCGTTGTGAGGATCAGTCCTGTGTAGGAGTCTCCCATGACAGACCGCCATATCTCGATGTCGCTTCTTTGATCGTGTCCATGGAGGTCCGCGCTCGCCAAGTACCTTCTCCGGTGCGTTGAATGTGTTCCTTTTGCTCCAGTGGGCTGTCGCGGCTCTTGTGGCATCGATCGCTAATGTCTTAAGAAAAGTGAGTACCTTTTTCTCGAGTCATGGCCATATCCGCTTGAGTCTTAGCAAGAACTTCCCCGCTTCCCCATCAAGTCTGCAATGGTAATGGGGGATGGTCCTCCTCCCTCCCTCCGGCTCCTCTTCCTGATGAAGGAGGAAGTTGTTGCTCGTGACTATCTGAGGTGTTACACTTGATGAGATGCCGGATTTGCGCCGCTCCGGCTCGTGATGGGAGGTGTTGTAATATCACCGCCGAGTGATCGAATTGAACGTTCCCATCCTCTCGTACTCACGTGTTCCTTGATTGATCTCTCCTTCCTCAAGCATTTCTTCACTTAGTTGAAAGGTCGATGCGATTGAACAGCTTTCCGGGCTTCGACAAGGGTCTTGAGATATAAATCTTCCAAAGAAGGATCCGTAAGCTGCGGTGCTCTATTTCTTTATCCTGGTGAGACGTTGTGGTACCCGACAAGTCTTTTCCTCTGTGGAGTTGCCTCGAGTCTTCGTTGCCTACTGGACCATGCTGTTCGCCTCCCCGAGTCCCCGTGATTACGCGCTCTTTCTCGCATCTCCACCGGTAAAGGTGTGACTCGACTAAGGATCCAGCTGCTTTTGCACCGTTTGAGTAGATGCCCGCCGACCCTTCTTGTAAATGCGCTGTTATATCATTCAAAGGCTTGAATGTCTCGCTCGTCTTCTAGCGATACCGGCTTGATTTGCCAAGACATCCTCCAAAGATTCTATCTACACTTCCCATGATATCTGAACCACCTGTGGTCTCCGAGTGAGGATACATCGTGAGATGAAAACCGAAAAATTGAGAATTCAATTTTTTATAACCGAGATATCAACCTCCCACCGTGGTCGCCAATTGTTTATGGTGAAAACTATTCTCACGGATTTGGTAATTTGGGGTGTGTGGATGAGGAATGAATCTAAACCTTAAACAAATGCATCGCAAGGGTGAGTGCTTGTAGATTCGAAATCAATCTCGTGCAAGTCCGGCCTAAACCAAGAAATGGCCGTTCAGATTTGTTTTGGTCACAAAGTGAAGGAGATGGGGTTGATCTTAAGGAGGGAAGCTAAGAAGGTGTTGAGATTGTGAAGGTGTTGGCTTGCTTATGACTTGTAACAAAGTCGAACCGGCTTACATGATGCAAGTTTATCGGGCCCGGTGTTTTGTATTAGCACTTGATTTCTGTTTCTTGTCTGGACTTGCTCTTGTTTCTCCTTATTTGGAAAATAGGTAAGAGAACCTATTTATACAAGTCATTTGAGCCTTATTCACGTCTCTCGTGGGAAGTGGAGGAAGTGGAGTGATGGAGTAGTGGAGGTGTGTGTTGGTGTTACACGACCGGGTCTTGCCCACTTCTCCCGTCATCTCTAACCGTCCATAACTTCCTAAAACGTTTTGTGATGGCGCGTTGCACGCCGCACGCCGTAAACCGCTGCACCAATACCCCGCATGTATCCCCGCCTTGTGACATGATTGATGTATAGAATGTGTGAATCGTGGATCCACGAAAGGTAGCATGTATGTCAATTGAATAACCTGTTATTCGTGAAGTTGATACTTGTGAAGTATCATGTGTATTTTATGCGTGTGCATCGATCATGGTGTGCTAAAGTGATGGGTGGTGACGCCTATACCCATTACTCACGTAAGTATGATCTCGCCACCAACCCGTCCTGGGTGAAGTTGAGCGGTCGAGATCAATTTGTGATGTAAAACCAATACCGCAAGAGCCGCACGTCATGCCCACTCTTCGGCGCACGCTCCAAGGTAACCAACCTTGGCCGGTCTTGGCCGATTGATCCGTGTGAAGATGGTAGGCTGGTGTTCACGCCTATACCGAATATCCCATGAAAACATGATCCGAGCCATCCAAATCGTCCTGGCTAAGTTGAGTGGTCGAGACTGGGCCAAGGTTTGGGAGGTGCGACCACGCTAGTTTGGGCGCGCGTTGGGAGTAACCAGGCATGATATGCCTTAGCCGATCTGTGGTGAGGGGATAGATGGGTCCACGGTGAGTCATGCCGGTATGACCGGACCCTTAACTGGGATCTTGGGACCCTCCATTCGTGCCGGAGAAGATGGACGCCGTGATGCTCAAAACCCTAATTTTGGGTTTCAAGGTCGTAAGGCCAATGCTTGATTCGGCACGAATTGAGATAACTAACCATGGTTGGTCCCGACCGATTGGTCAGGTATGTAGGCGACCCACGGTGATTGTGTTGACATGCTCCGGCCCTTTGAATCTACATCTACACCCTCCATCTATACCCGCAAAGATGGATGGTTAAGAATGTTTTGCGACACATGTAATATGCCGCAAACCCTAATTATAGAGTTTTCCGCCCATATCGCTATGGTTTGGACGTTTTGGCAAGCTAGGCCAACTGAGGGAGGCCGACCATGCGGGGTCCGCGTTGGTTCGGCAAAGGATATTCCATACCCGCTGGGGGTGATGGAATTGATCCGGGGTCATCCAATCATGCTTGTGGAGTTGGATGACTGTGATAACACACCGATGCTCAATCGGGCTAGTATAACACACCGAGAGGGGCTCAATCGGCTAGTATAACACACCTAGAGTCACCGCACGGTATTTCAGTACATGGTTTCATTATAATGCTTGAGGATCGTGTTGCTCGTAAGAGCAACACTACTGCCATTCCGCATCGATAATGAGTACAGAAATACAAGGCTGATTGCGCATTAATTAATAATGCTAGAAATTCACAGGGTATATGGGATTGTTGTTGCTACATGCTCCAACCTGGATGAATTTCATGTATCTGCTGCACGGGATTGTTGCACATGCTCCATTCTAGGTGAATTAAGTGAGGGAGTATCCAACACTTATTAATGGCCTTATCTTTTATAAGATGTCAGCCGCATAATTTTCCGGGCTTTTTACAATTTTAACCTTAAATGAAAATCCACCATCAACAACAAGGTTTATTGCTTAACCATTAAACTTTGTAGATAAGACATCGCCATAATCATTTGACTGCTATTGTGATTATGTATGAGTATGAGGTGAGGATTTCATCCTAGGGAACAATGTTTTACATGTTTTCTAAGGAAGTAAGTTCATAAACTTGTTTGTGAATCGAAAAGGAAATCGACAGACGTTATTGGTTTTGTTATTCATTGCATATCTTATGAACAACCAATATGTGTGATTGAGTATAACCGTTCACGACTTGTTGTGTTCTTGGTAGAACTATTCACAAAGGCCTGACTTATGGATTGGTATGACTTTTATTAGTGAAACCGATCTTATGTAATCACCTGAGATGGTATGATCGGGTTTGTATGGGAAAGGGGAACCGATCCTAGTATGAGGTGCAAGCAAGGTTTATAGCAGAAAGGGGACCAATCCTATGGACATGTGCAACACGTTTTTAGGCAAAGGGGAACCGATCCTATGGACATGTGCAACACATACAAGTTAGATACCATATATATGTATGGAACCGATCCTAGTACCTAGTGTTGATAGTGGTTTTTAGATTAGGATTAAAATCGTAAAACCTTGCATCTGATGTGACGTCACTCTGCAAGGAAACAGAGCCACGTGTGCTAACCTCTCCACCTGGGCATATTTATTGAGCCGCTCAATATACTTACATGAAATTTATCCAGACTATGAACCCTTGTTGTGCTCCCATGGATATTCAATGCACGATCCACATCTGGTAATGCGACAATTGAGTTACGTCCAAGAAGAACCTCATTTCGATGAAGATGATTCGTTCTTTAAATTGTTAAGGGATGACTACAACACGTCCAAAAAAACTATTAACGTCGCTTACGCTCCACCGCCAGCTCTAGAACATTGGAACGATAGACGTGGCCGTAACATCGATGTGAGTCTTTTGGATGAGGTGACCAAAGGTTGATGTAGTTTTTGAAGTGGTAAGTAGAGTATCGTTCGCTGACTGGGTGAGGTTGATTTAAGACTTACTTAAATAAAATACTAGAAACAAAGAAAATATTTTAACAATGTTGAGAGATACTCGGGACTTAGGATTCCACCGAACTCTTTTTCTATGGTTCAATTATTAATTCTTAGACAATAATAACTCCAAAAACAATAACTATTGACTCTAAATCTTTGCCAAGGTAGATTTTATAAAACATTAATTGTAAATGGTAAGCATGGATTATCAAAACACCTAAGCTAAGCATAACCCATCAAACTAAATCACAACTAATTAATTTAAAATCATAATTCAAATTATTTTAATGCAAAAGTCAAAAAGAATTAAATAAAGTTACCACAAGCTGATGAGAATTGGCTTCCTCCGCCATCCCAAACATGGGGTTTAGCTCCTCATATCGAAAACACGCACACAATAATAATCCATAGCTCAAATAGGTGTTTTATTGAAGAAATTGTATAAAACAGAGATTTGTAACGCCGTATTGGTGTTACAAGCGCCATCGTTACAAGAGAATAAGACGTGAAAGAAAACGATAGTTGATTGACACTCGCTATTGAATTTAAGATCGCTATCGCGAGTCTGTTTTTTTCGTGTTCTTCGTAACGACACTTCAAGTGTCGTCCGTAACTCTTTTCTTCCTCTTCGTCGTCGCCGCAATAACTCCTCCTTCAGCTGCTTGCCAAGCCTCCAATCGCCCCAAACTCTCCGACCTCCTCTTATGGCTTCTACCAACTCCTTATATACACCAAGGTGCCTCAGGAATCCCCCAAATATCCTCTAATCTTTTTCTTTCTTCCACGGGAAATAATCCTTCTGGGTTGATTTCTTGCTTTATTTTCTCTTCTTTCCGCGTCCAAGCTTTCCCGACTCTCTACAAGGTATACTCAAATCTCAGGAAGATATTCGCTTTTTACGCGTAACTTCCCAATCCGCAACCAAAATCCCGATATATCTCTCTCGCCTTCCCGTTTTACTTTTCTTCTATTTTTTACGTTTCCAAGTCATGTATCAATCCCGCTTTGGTCTTCACAAACTCCATATCACCCATATCCATATAAAAGTCCAACAAAATCCTCATCATTTTCTCGCCTGAAATTCACGCTGCTGAATGTTTCTTTTTCCCGCCAAAAGTTGATTTAAACGGAGAAGAAAGTGATGTCCCCCTAACAGCCTCCGGTCCTAACAGTAGCTGCCCTGAGTGGGACGCCCTTAGTAATTAGGTTACCCCTTATCCAAACTGAGAGTCTGAATAGTAATTTTCTCCCACGAGCGCCAATACCACTTTTCGAGCCAATTTTCCCGCAAAAGCTTATTTCTCCAAAAATACCTACACACGCATAAAACACTATAATAAGTACAAAAATGAGCACTATCAATATAAAGAATCGAGACAAATTAGACACGATAATGTGTCTATCAAATATTTCAAACTTATTATTTGCTAGTCCCAAGCAAATCAAATCTACAAAATAAAATCCTAACTCACCGTTTGTGCATCGTCGATTGCATTTAGCATATGCAATAAGCCTTTAAACCTCAGTGGCCCTAGTGGGCCGAGTTATAGTCTCGGAGGGTTTACCGAGATATAACCACAAAACCTTTACTCCGTACTCTAGCTATTTACGCAGTAACCTTGAAGGCACTAAAGAATCTCCTTGGTTGGCATACTTACTGACCACAGAGGAAGTACCCCGATGCGAAATTCCAATTGCTGCATACGAGTTTGCACTCAAGCATACTAAAATTCATATATAAGTCACGAGCTCTACTGGATAGTTTCGGACATCATAACCGAGTCAACCAATCACATGGATAGATTATGAGATGGATATAAAAACGTAGATGGTTTTGATGTCGACTAAGGTGAACAATGTTTCTCATATCTCGTCTCAAGGCCACCGCCAAAACGAACCTATCCTAATGGACCGAGATATTGGTCTCGGGACTAATATCAACATATTGGCATATACAAGGGAACCAATGGTCGATAATCCTAACTCTAGGTCAACACAACCGGCATATACAAGGGTTCCAAAGTGGGTCGACTTTATTGAATTTATTCCGCTGGTCGGGATGGTCCGGTCTCAATTTTTTTTTTTTTTTTTTTTTTATCTCAATCACTCTATTTCACCCTAGCAGTGGTAACAACTTGAATCGTGAGCCCCACCTAATCACTTAGAGAAACATATTTTAATGAAAACAAAATAAAAATAGAAGTGAAAAGGATTCAACGAGATATGGCGAAACTACCATGCTTTTTTCTTTAATTCTAACACCCGAGCTCGTGCTTTTATGAATAGACTCTTTAGATGTTGCCATCTAATCGATTGGTTCCTCAACTCCTACAACCAAAATGCTTCCATCCACTTAGATTGGTTAGTGCCACGACTGGAAAACATCGATTAACTACCCCGGGAAAAACAGCTTGTAAATACGATATAAGACGACGTTTATCTATAGGTTGCACAGGGGGAGGGGTTGTAGAAAGTCTTCAATTCTTTGCAACTCTTCAAATGGAGAGTCGTAAACGTGGTTGTGGTTCACTTTTGTACAACACTTGCTTCCCTTTTGGAATCTCTTTGAAATTTTCTCTTAATGCCTAACACAACTCTTACCTGGGATTGCGAAAATAACTCCTACACTACACTTGTTGGGGTTGCGTAAATTTCTTTGATAACTATAGTTAAAGTTGTATGTATATTCTTTGACAACAATGGTTTGAGTTGTATGTCACTTCTTTCACAACAATGGTTTGAGTTGCAAGTCATTTCTTTGACAACAATGGTTTGAATTGGATGTCACTTGTTTGACAACTATGGGAAGAGTTGCATGTCATTTCTTTGACAACTCTAATTCCAGTTGTGGTACATATTTGATTTGAAAAAAAAAAATTCAAAATTTAAATACAAAATTAAATCTATAAAACTTTTAATAACCATGTATTTGAAAAGAAGATCGATTTCCAATTATAATCACTATTGTTTGTTACTGGGCTTAAGATGCTTTTCGTAACTTCAACACCAAAAATCATAATCTAATAACACTCCTTTTTAGTAAAACCCTTCTAGCCCTTGGACACACCGACCGCACCAACACAACTTTTGAGCCTGCAAAAGACATACATAAAACCATTAAAAGTTTAAAACACAACTATAGTGGTTCAAGGAATACCCAAACTTTCTACATAACCCCTAATTTCACAACAATAAAGAAGAAATCCCATTGCCCGTTAATAACCAAAGAAAAGAATAAATTCTAGCAGGTACATTGAGATACTCGCAGTGGAATTGAGTTCGCTGACCACCTTCACTCCATCCATATGGTTTGATATTCATTTCCCATTGTTTGCAGCTTCATATATTCCATGCATTTTTCGATCGTAGTAATTGAACAAGAATATCGGGCAAGATGCATATTGGATCATCCACCATCTCCTTCTTTCTCTTCTAGGAAAATTTGAATTGAAAAAGAAACTACACGCTTGTTTCTATAAAGCTTTGCCCATACCCATTTGAAGTGTCGCTTGCATTTTTTGGTCCAATGTGTTTACCACCTCACAGAACTGCGCTAGGAATGTTGGCAGCCTTGAGAGTGTCAGGAAAAAACCCATGTAACCTGATGTAATCACCGCAAACTAGTAAAGAGTGTTTAAGAAGAGAACCTCATTCAAGATGGTCAAAAAAAAAGTAAGTAAAATGATCCGAATGAGACAAAAGATCTCTTTCCCAACAGAACGACGAGGAAATTGATTGCTGCTTATACCTTATTGTGATGCCGTCCAAATGAGCTGTTCTAATTTCATTACATGGAGGAATTCCAACAAATGATCTCCATCTAAATATCACCAAACTTCACATCTCCACCTCCCCGTGACCTAAAAGCATACATCTAAGCATCCACTGCAATATCATCTCAGCCACAACTCAACAAGAATCGCACCATGAGCTCAATCATCTCTTTTGCTGTTGTTTTGCATTTCAAGCTTAGCATAACCACAAACCACATCCGATCGGCAAACCAAACATGTGAATCTGGGAAGACTTAATCAAGAATAGGACTTGAAAAATGAAGCTCATATAATCATATATTCAATCATCATCATTATAACAATTACCTTGTTTTTTCCTTACACATGTTCAAACTTCAAACTTCAAGACCCAAAATCTTCATACCTTCCTTAGTAGCAACACAAGATTGGTAGACTTCACGATTCCATTTACAGCAACATAAGTGATTACATATCGCCTGCCTTGCTCCTTGGAAGCATGTACACCCCTCAATACAACAATATAGCGTTTGGGAGTTAATATGCGAACAAGTGTGTCTTCCATTGCTGTCACAGAAACCATCAAATACTTAATTTCTTAGGCTATTACATGTAAATTATGAAACACACAAGCAAGTGGTTTATTATTGATGATACTCTAGTGAATGAAGCATTGATTACGGGTATTTGAGTCACTATTGAGACACAGATCATTGATTGTAAGCCTAGCTCTCTCTAATGAATCTTGTGGTTCAATGACTCCATTAGAGGGTTTACCAGCTCTTAATTTTGATTTGATTGATAGTGTCTTCAAAGTCCGCGCGCGCCCGTATAGAATAGAATCCATGGGTGTCCCGAAACAAAGAACAATGGACGTTAACAAAACTCGAAGTAGAAAAAGAATAGAAGTATGAAACGGAAAGAGACTCGCAAAAGAATATTGAGGGCTTACTTAAAACTTGGTCTGCAGTTAACCTAGCGTCGACATACCTTGTGAGCATTCGTCCAATTAAATCACGAGCTGGTCGAGATATAGACTCCCATACTCCAGTTTCAAAATCAAGTTACACTTTCGTGATTGCCTCAAAATCGAGTTCCACCGGACAAGGCATAAATAAAGGAATTAAAACGAAATATGAAAATCCAGTCAAGAATCCAACATGAATATCCTAATTTACTCAACATCAACATTACTATGGACAATATACCAGGAGTCCGAAGCACGCCAGCTAATTGCTCTTTTTTGCATGCACAAGCAAAATATTGCGCTTTAGCTTGATATTGCCGTAATGTAGAAGTGTATTTTCCACCCTTTCCTTCTAAGAGAACCTTCAATTCATTTTACAAAAGATTCTTAGCCACAATTAAATCCAATTAAGAATATACTCCCTTACAAATCTTTTTCCGAGCAAAATATCAAAATTGTAGCAATATAACTTTGTGAGAAGAATTTGCATACCATCATATTTGTTATCCCATAAGAATTCACCTACATCCCAACCAGCTTCCTCCCAAAAAGGCACCGTTATTCACAATATATGCCAAATAGTATTCTTCCCTCGTGGCTTGGTAAAGCCAATTAGCATCCCAAGTTCATCGTATTCATACCAAAATGATTAAAATTAGAAAAGTCATCTCACAAACAAATTTCTTTTTGTAGTAAAACCACAAAAAATTAGGAAAGAAAAGGATTCAAATATATTGAATAACCGATGCGTAATATTTAATCGGGTATACCTTCCATTTGACAAGCCGAATTGAACATCAACCATTTGTTTGATGATTTGTAAACTGGTAATGAATCGCCTTTAACCCAGCTACTGAATACAAATCACAACCAGCTTGATTGAAATAAAAATCCTTCCATTTCTCAACTCAACCACACCGAAATCTGCTTCAACAAATCCTTCTATTTCTCAACTCAAACACATTGATACGGCCATCCAATCACCAAACTCATCTCCATATCTAAGATCTATTCATCACCTTCAAATCCATTATATCCAAATTCAATTCAATCAAACCCTAACTCAGAAAGCAACGATTTATAAATGGTTTTGAAATCCAAGAAATCACGAAGAAGAAAAGATTCATGAACCTAGAGAAGAGATTGAGTGGGGTTTTGATTTTGAATTGATTGTGTGTGAACTCGTAAACAAGAGATAAATCTATTGGTGGTTGAATTTGAGAAGTATAAAGGAATTTAGGGTTTCTTCCATAGAAACCGATGGTGCAGCTTGCCGTAATCGAGAAGATAATCGATGTATTTAGAGTTAACATCCGTTGATTGAAGTTGGGGTTCATTCGAGATCGAATCGACTATTAGGTTCCGAAGAAGTTGTGAGATTCAACATAGAGAAATGAGTTTTCTTCATTCGAGATGAGAAAATGGTTTGCAGACTCCTTCATTTTTTGAAGCCATGGCCGATCCAGTAGTTGAAGAAGAATTGAGAGGATTTTTTTTTGAGCTTGGGTTTTCTTTCTGGAGGAGGCTAAGATTGAGAGAGTAGAAATGAAGAAAAGAGAATTAGTGAGAGAAATTTATTTTGGTATTTTATATAAAAAATTTGGACGGTAGAGATTTCATTTAAGGATGGTCATACGGATTAAGAAAATTTATAAAACGGTAGAGATTTGATTAAAGACTATCATACGGATCAAGGCAAGTGTGTTTTCTTTGTGCTTTCTTGTGTTTTTGTGCTTTCTCTTTGTGTTTCCTAAGCTTGAATTTCGATTGGTCACATAGGTCATGAAGTAATTTCAACTAGTCATACAGTCATGAAGTAGCTTTAGTATATGATACATCATCGAAATCGATAAATATGAAGCTCCCGGAAGGTTTTGACTTCAAATTTAGCATGATACATCATCAAAATCGATAAATATGAAGCTCATGTCGATTCAAACTTCGAATTCTAAGTATAATAACAAACAAACTATGAACCAAGAAGCTTCGAGAGGGTTTGGACTTCAAAATTAGCAAGATACATCATCGAAATCGATAAATATGATGCCTGTCGATTCCAAATTCAAATGTGGTATAACGACAAACAAACTATGAACCAAGAAGCTCGGGAGGTTCAAACTTCAAAACTTAGCGGGATATATCATCGAAATCGATAAATATGAAGCTCAAATGTTGATTCCTACTTCAAATGTGGTATAACGACAAATAAACTATGAACCAAGAACCTCCAGAAGGGTTCAGACTTCAAACTTAGCAGATATATCATCGAAATCGATAAATATGAAGCTCGCTGTTGATTCGAACTTCAAATGGTATAACAAAGATGCAAACCGTGAACCAAGAAGCTTTGTGAGGGTTCTAACTTCAAACTTAGAAGGCTACATCATTGAAATCGATAAATAGAAGCTGTTGTTGATTCGAACTTCAAATGTGGTATAACAAAGATACAACCGTGAACCAAGAAGCTTCTGGAAGGTTCTCGACTTCAAACTTTGAAGGACGATGAATCCATCCATTTACAAGTAAGATTCTTCTGTGATATTCTCTCAAACATTAAACAAACCCTATTCTCGGCATATTGTATGCGTATCTTGGCCCGAGATCGAAACTCGCCGCCTGGGACTACTATAAGTACGAAATTTCATAAGAACGATGAAATCCATCCATTTACAGTAAGATTCCTTGGAATATTCTCTGAAACCTAAACAAACCCTATTCTCGCATATTGTATGCGCACTTGCCCGAGATCAAAACCGGCTCTGGAGAGGACTACTATAAGCTCGACGATGAATCCAACCATTTACTAGTAAGATTCCATGGGAATATTCTCTTAAACCTTAAAACACACAAATTCGTCAACTTGAGAAAAATCGGCACCGGATCGAAACTTGGCCATGAGCGACTACTATAAGTCCGAAAGTTCGTAAAGACGATGAATCCACCCATTTACGGTAAGATTCCATGGGAATATTCTCGTAAACATTAAACACACACAAATTTGTCTACTGAGAAACAAACCGGCCCGAGATCAAACCTCGGTCCGCCGTTGGACTACTATAAGTCCGAAAGTTCGCAAA
The DNA here is from genome assembly GCA_023531295.1 of Papaver armeniacum. Lineage (NCBI taxonomy): Eukaryota > Viridiplantae > Streptophyta > Magnoliopsida > Ranunculales > Papaveraceae > Papaver > Papaver armeniacum. Next base: position 28,257 of record JAJJWW010009521.1, read on the forward strand.
GACAATGAATACAACCATTTACGGGTAAGATTCCAAGGAATATTCTCGTAAACCTTAAACACACACAAATTCGTCACTTTGTGAAATAAAATGGCTCCGGATCGAAACCTCGCCATGAGCTGACAACTATAAGTCCTAAAGTTCGCAAAGACGATTAATCCAACCATTTACTGTAAGATTCCATGGGAATATTCTGTAAACCTTAAAACACACAAATTCATCAATTTCAGAAATAAACTGCACTGGATCTAAACTTGGCCATGAGCGACTACTATAAGTCCGAAAGTTCGCAGCAAGACGATGAATCCACCCATTTACCTAAGATTCCATGGGAATATTCTCGTAAAACCTTAAACACACACAAATTTGTCTACTTCGAGAAACAAACCGGCTCCGAGATCGAAATTGAATAGTGATGACAATTTTTTTGCGTATATGAGAAAAATTTAGCAGAAGTGAGAAATTTTTTAATGTATGAATAAAATTTAAAGGTATGAGAAAAATTTAGCATAAGTGTTTATACCTCAACGATAACTCTTATAAAGGTTATCAATAGCGATGAAAAGAAAATTTGGTAAGTGAGAAAAATTTATCATAAGTGAGAAGTTTTTTTTTAAGTGAATAAAATTTAAAGGGTATGGGAATTTTTTTTGCATGTCTTGAGAAAATTTAGCATGTAGTGTTTATACCTTTACGACGACTCTTAAGGGGGTTGTAGAAGGTCTATTTATCCTTTTCTTCTTATCTTTTCCATCTCCCATCATAACCATCCATTTACATCATAAACTGGCCCATTTATTTCTTTTCCTTAACATGTTTTTTCCTTATCACTTTTTTATAAAAGTAAATGTCAAATTTAAGCAGACATGCATGTAAATGTGGAAGGGTGGTTGAAATCCAAGTCTTAGACAAGAGGAGGTTCTGTGTTCGATTCACCTTAGCCTCATTTTTTTTTCAAAGTCAATTTATCATTTACAACTCTGTAAAGGTTGTGAATGTTGATTAAAAGAAAAGCACAAATCTACCAAGATGGTGGGAATCCGGCAGATTGACGCTCTTGTACTAACACCTAGTAAGCTTGGGTTCGATTCTCTACAAGAACATTTTTCAAATTTTTTTTTTCTTATCTTCAACTACTTTTATTAGTGTTGTTTTAAAATCATTCACTACCTTTAGATGTGAGTTGTAAATTCTAAAGGTGGTCACTTCTCTCTACAACTCTTTTCACACAACAAGTTGTGGTTCTCGATTTCGTCACTACTCTTAGGAACTCGTTGGTCCTAAGAGTTGGACATATTTTACTTTGACAATGCTTTGTTGGAAAAAGTTGTAAAACATACTACATTTTACAACTTTTAATTTACGAGTTGTCAATCTACAGTTGTAGATTACTAATTTTCCCGTAGTGTGCCATCCTTAATAAACATAAATTTCTAGGTTCGAGTTTATTTATTGCAACTAAAAAGTTTCTCCCACACCCCCCAAACTTAAATCTAACATTGTCCTTAATGTTCTAAAGATAAAATTAAAAACATGAACAAGGAGAAACCGTTACCATTTGAAGCAAAAGAGATAAGGAAAGATATTACCGTGTTGCATGAGCATGGGTTACTCCCAAGAAGTGCTAAGTTTAACGCCTTCAAATGCATAAGAAAGAATTAATCACTTCATATCATAAAGCAATAACCGAAATAACTGTGGATCATCTCGTGATCAAAAAGTGTTAACACGTATAAAAGGAAACTCGCAACAAACCAAGAATAAACATAGCACACCCTTGCCTAGTTTCTTGTTTAAGACAACTACATCTAGTTGTGGTTCGTGTTCAAAGTTCAATAAAGGGTCTAAATAAAATATTTTTATGGGTTTCCCCTCCTCATAAGTAAGATCCGAAATATCGTTCTAAGGTCCGGAAAATTTTAGCACATAATAATAACCCGATAATTGAGGATCCCCTAAGTCAATCGGGATTTGACTTACACAACGCTGACCATAATGAGAGTGGTGGTCATTCTTAAGCAAATGTGTCAATTCTATTTTCCTAAAATAATTAGGTTTAGTCTCTAACTTAATAATTGACACATCTGAAACATATAACGTTCCCACAATTGGTTGAAAAATATTTGGTGGGAAAACAAAATCAATCTTGTATCATAGCCTCCGGTAAACCACATCAACCCGCAGGATGGGTCTCTAACAACTGAACTTCTTCCCGACATTATTAGGTTCGGAGAACTAGTATGAAGGCAACGGGCACAATGGTTGAGGCACATATATCAAGTCCCAAGTGAGGGATCTCTCGCAAGAGCTAAAGGTAAAGCACGGGGAGAATGATAATCACCCCCAAACTTAGAGTTTTGGGTGTCTCTAGATAAACTATCTACAATTTCCTAATTTCTAGATCATGGAATCCTAAAATGGTCAATTGCTTCTTGTAGGTCATATTCAAAGGGTGACACATCCTCATACATGTTTAAAATCTCTATGAGTTCATCTTCTTCGTCTAAGATCGTTGTTTCTAAATCAGACTCTAAAATATTATTCTTAGAATAAACTCTGCTCCTCTAAACCAATATCGGATTTGTAATCAAAAGGAAATACTACATCGTCTAAAACCTGAGTATCTCTAGTCAAATCCTTGTCCTTTTGAATAGGTGAATAATTATTAAAATTATTTGGTTTTCAACTAGAAATATTATCATTATAAAGCTCAATTGGAGTAACAAATTCTGATTACTATGCCTATCGATTCTTGATCAACACTATCCTCGTCAGTAATCATCATAACATGAAAATGGTTGAACCTCTTATAAAAGTAGTAGTGTTACCAATTCTAACCTCGTATCTTGATTATGCGAATAACTATTCTCATTTTTAAGGCTAAATTGGAAGTCAAGATTATTTCAAGCAATTCCTTCGTTTCGCTTCTAACACAAACCTATTTGTTTTCACCAAAATCTTGAGAGACTCTTCTAGAGGACAAATAGGACCGGAAGAAACAGCCAACAATTTGAGAGAGTCTTCGAGAGGACGAATAGGAACGGAAGGATCATAATAAGGACTAGTTTTCAACTCTTTAATTAAGTCGTCCAAAGACGAGGTACTAGTACTATAATATTCCTTATTTTCTTGCTCGTATGGCTCGGGGCGCGTGAGAATAGTAATTGGGCTCACTATGATATGAACCATAACCTTGATAAGGTTGGTGTTCCCAACCACTATGCACACCGTGGTCAAAGTAGTAGTGTCCATTTTGAAAATCAACGATATTCGTTGTATTGGTTATTGTAATACCGATTCGACATTCTTTTGTGCAAATGCAAATGCAAGGTTGACTAAAATGGGTAGGCTCATGTTAACACAGCAAAATATACCCAAAGGTACGAGGTCGAGGTTTGTGGACTTTGTTGGGTAACTCCCATAAGGCCCAAGGCACGGTTCGATTTTACTAATCCACGCAGTTTTCCTAAAATCCAGAATCGACGATGCAATTGGTGTGTGCACGTGTTTTTTTTTTTTTTTTTTTTTATATTAAAACTAACAAAATAAACAAACAATATATACAATTTCAAAAATAAGGAAAATAAAAACTAACAAAAATACAAGCAAACTTTTCTCCTTTTATGGCAAGTCTAACTTTTCACCTTCGTTTCAAGCAAAACTCGCACAACAAAAGCAAAAATACCCAAAGTAAAATCAAAGAAAATAAAACAAAAATATATATACAAAACCTCAAAAAAAAAAAATGCTAAACCTAAAACCTAAACCTAAATACAAGTCCGCGTCGGCGGCGCCAAAAACTGATGTAGTTTTGAAGTGGTAAGTAGAGTATCGTTCGCTCGGATGATCGATGTCGTATGCGTCAAAAATAATTTCACTTTCCTAAAGTATATGATAAGAAAGAGTTCGTATCCACAGAGAGGCAATTGTAGTTATTTCGTAATCAATTTCTTAAAGTAACCAATTGGGGCGATTTCTGATTCCTATGTAAGCAATAAAAGCAAATTAAAAGCAAGGTAAATTGTAGAAAGTAATCAATGGAGAAAGATATTGGTCAAGGAATTCATCTTCAATCTTAGACATGTGCTTGCATATACGATTAGAATTACTATTTAATCTCTTGTGTTATCAAAAGCCTAGAGAATCAAGAGAGCAAGATAATCTAATAATTTCTTAAGTTCATCAACACACACATTAGAGATGCGTATGTGAATTCTACCTAAAGAATAACCTAACGCCTTGCGCTAATCAAGTTCAATTCCTAGGAGCATTAAATTTCAGAAATAGGCTAATCAATGCAATTGTCATGCGTTGCACATAACAATTCCCGGACAATGGTCAAACTCTACATATGATTACGAGAGTGTATCACTACAAACCGTAAACATATCATGCTACTTGTATTCAGGGTTATCGCTCGATGAAAACCCTAAAATAGCTATGGACTAAGATGCAAGTTCAATTAATTGGCCACTTAACTAATCAAACATCATAATCCTATCACAATACTTCAATCATGTGATCATAAAAACAGTAGAGAATTGAACAATAATCAAGAGAGAAAACTAATACATAAAGCAAACACAAGTTTTAGAAATCGGACTACATCCTTAACCAATAATAGAGAATTTAGCTACTCATAGCTATGGAGTTCATCACCGAAAATATAAGTTGAATAAAGAAGAAGATGAACAAAAGCAAACCCTAGTTGCGTAAACAAAAGTGGCTCTCCAAAGTTCCAAGAATAAGATATATCCTTTCAACAGTTGTAGAATTCCTCTTTTTATAGCTTTTGCCTTCTTCCAAAATTAGGTCAAGTCTTCAAAGTCCATTAGATAAAAAATCCACCAAGCCCATAAGAGAAAAACCCGTGTAGAAAATACGTCCAAAAAGTCGTCGCCGGAAAATCTGGTATTGTGGCCGAAATCGGCCGTGAGAAGTGGTCGGAAATCGCCCGGTGATCAAGAAAGTCCGCCTTCGGCCACCTGGCCAACGAGTTTGACGGGTCAACTTTGGTCAAGTTATAATCCGCGAGTTAACTCGTGAGTCGACCGAGTCAAGGTGTGAGTCGCACGACCGGCTTAATCGAGCCGATTTGGCTTCGCTCAGTGCCATTGCACAGCTGGCGGCCGTGGTTGCACAATCCTTGTGCTTCACCAGCCTAGGTCACGCAAGATGGCCCTGTGGCATCTTCTATCTTAGATTCAGCTGCATCTGTACCTAGTCATCCATTGAGTTACCACCAACATAGTCCCTGCTTCAATCCAAGCAAAAACTCAACAACCATCTCCATTATAATCACAAATTCCAACCATAGCACCTCCAACAGCGTATAACCCAGCCACAATAAACTTCACCAGTTCCATTAGCTTGCAGCTTATTTGCTCGCACCTGAAGTTCAAAACTTCTCCAGCTCAAGTTCAAGCTCAACATCTCATTAATTGCTTCAAATCCTCAGCATAACTCTACAAATTCCAGGAAGCAAAGCGTTCTCTTCCCTCTTGATCTAGTCATGGCCAAAACACAGTCCTAACCTGTGCAAAACCCATGTATTTCTGGCTCTCAAACACCACAAACTCAACATATGCAGCTTTGTCTTGCCTGCACTTTCCCTGGCCCTATTGCATCACTGCATCTCCTGCAATTGCCATCTCCTCTGTGCATTCTTGCATCAATACAAGCCATAACTCACTTGAACTGAACCTGTAAGTCACATCCCAGCTGCTCCAATTACCACCTGCTCTCCACTCATAGTAAATCGGCACCACACACAAGACGCATTCACCGTAACACCTTCACTTCATTCCCACCGACTCCGCCCTCAACAAGCTACTTGAACTCAAGCCAAGATCTCAAGATCGAACTAAGACGCCTCCCTTCTCAAGAACTCCACCTCACCGCACCAACAGGCACTGTGCCCGCAATTATTTCAATCACCGCAATGCCCTCCTACCACTGCTGGGATTGCATTGCAGCCATCCCCAGCTCTGTGCCCCTGCCACTGCAACACCACCAGCACCAATTCATTTGAGCTGTAACAAGCTACAACAAGGCCACCACAGAGCCTAACCTCCATCCCATTCATCCTCAGCTTCAGATGCTCCATAACAGCTCAGTATCACCACCTTCTCTTCCATTAACAGAACTACCCCCTTGCTTTGCACCAAACAGATCCTCCATCACTGAGTTCACTGCCACCAATGCTTTCCTGCTCAAGCTCATATCAGACCCATTCTCACATCAACAATTTCAGTTCCATTACTCAGCTCAACCTTCCCTGTAAACCTAAGCATACATCTATGCTTCTTCCACCTGCAGTTCGCTTCGAAATCAAGCCTTCACTGCAATTCAATGGTATCGGATTCCTCCAACAGCACCCTTTCTTTCATTTTCAATTTCAGATCAACACAAACCCTAGGCTGAAACCTTGAATCTTTACCTGTGTAAGCTTTCAACAGCAGAAACTTCAATCAATCACTTTCAACAGCGCCACTTTCTTGTCTTCAACCACCAATTGCACCTCCTAGCTTCTTCAGAATCGAGTTCCACCAGAAACCCTAACTCAATTTCATCCCTAATCTCACCACCTCAACAACAGAATTCAATTCTTCATTCTCTCACCATCAATTAATCTTCTTCCTCTGAATTCAAGCTCAACCCCATCTGATCTCTTTCATTTTCTTCCCTTGGATTTCTCGATCTGCAACAACAGCAGCCTGTTGAATCCCTTTCCTCTCTCTCGAACTCATTTCAGGCGCAAATAGTGATTGAGAAATTAATGAAATCGAAAATTGGTTTCGATTTAGTGTGTAATAGCTAAGGTTCGATATTCACACCCCGCTCGTTAGATACCCCAGTAGGTGCCCTATAACAGATGGTCACCCCTTAACCTCAGCTGACTACTTTTTATTTTTCCTCCAAGAGAGCTGCCCTTTAACCATGATTCGTCTCCAGATATTGTTCGCCCATGAAATGACAATTTTGCCCTTTTGCTCCAATTGGGATGATTTCCGCTTCTTTTCCTCCGTGCGACCCGCAGTACCTTAATAACTCAAAACACGCATAAAGTACATAATTCACACGAAAAAATAGCAAAGAAAGCATAAACTCTAGATAGTAAATACGGTGTATTCTACACCTATCATCGACTCGTTGAGGTTGATTTTAAGACTTACTTAAATAAAATACTAGAAACAAAGAAAAATTTTAACAATGTTGAGAGATACCGGGACTTAGGATTCCACCGAACTCTTTTTCTATGGTTCGGTGATTAATTCTTAGACAATGTGACTCCAAAAACAATAACTATTGACTTCTAAATCTTTGCCAAGGTAGATTTATAAAACATTAATTGTAAATGGTAAGCATGGATTATCAAAACACCTAAGCTAAGCATAACCCATCAAACTAAATCACAACTAATTAATTTAAAATCATAATTCAAATTATTTTAATGCAAAAGTCGAAAAAGAATTAAATAAAGTTACCACGGTGATGAGAATTGGCTTCCTCCGCCATCCCAGCGATGGGGTTTAGCTCTCATATCGAAAACACGCACAAAATAATAATCCATAGCTCAAATAGGTGTTTTATTAAAGAAATTGTATAAAAGAGATTTGTAACACTGTATTGGTGTTACAAGCGTCACTGCTAGCAAGAGAATAAGACTGTGAAAGAAAACGATAGTTGATTGACACTGCCATTGAATTTAAGATCGCTATCGCGAGTCTGCTTCTTTCGTGTTCTGTAACGACACTTCAAGTGTCGCCCCGCAACTCTTTCTTCCTTCTTTCGCCGCTGCTGCAACAACTCCTCTGCAGCGTTTCTGAAGCCTCCAATCGACCCCAAACTCTCCGACCTCCTCTTATGGCTTCTACCAACTCCTTATATACACCACATGCCTCGTAAATCCCCCAAATATCCTCGGAATATTTTTCTTTCTTCCACGGGAAATAATCCTTGAGGTTGATTTCTTGCTTTATTTTTCTTCTTTCCGCGTCCAAGCTTTCCGACTCTCTACAAGGTATACTCAATCTCGGGAAGATATTCCTTCCCTTTACGCGTAACTTCCCCAATCCGCAACCAAAATCGATATATCTCTCCGCCTTCTGTTTTACTTTTCTTTCTATTTTTTACGTTTCCAAGCCATGTATCAATCCCGTTTGGTCTTATACCCATATCAGTCCATATCCATATAAAAGTCCAACAAAATCCTCATCATTTTCTCTCCTGAAACTCACGCTGCTGAGTGTTTATTTTTCCCGCCAAAAGTTGATTTAAACGGAGAAGAAAGTGATGTCCCACTAACAGCTCTGGTCTGCCAATAGTAGTTGCCCTGAGTGGGACGCCCCTTAGTAATTAGGTTACCCCTTATCCAAACTGAGAGTCCGAATAGTAACTTTCTCCCACGAGCTCCAATACCACTTTTCAAGTCAATTTTCCCGCAAAAACTTATTTCTCCAAAAATACCTACACACGCATAAAACACTATAATAAGTACAAAAATGAGCACTATCAATATAAAGAATCGAGACAAATTAGACACGATAATGTGTCTATCAAAGGTCATGAAGCCAGTGAGAAATACATGACGTGGTACTTGGGTTGGGCTCGTCCTACTGTGATTAGGGAACCGACTGCTGAAGAATTGGCTCATATCAGGAAGATGGCATCGAAAGACCTGGCAAACAAGTCTTAAGTTCTTTGTAAGTATTTAGAGTTGCTCTTACTATTTTAAGATTACATTATTGAATCATTCTATTAATTGTTTGTTGTTTAATTGAAAATAGAAGGATAATTTTAAGAGCCTTGTGAGGGTGATGTGTTGCGCGAGATAAAGAGGAGAGCCTTTGTCAATTGAAGAGCAAAGCAAGCACATTGACTATCCTAGAAATGTTGACAATGAGGATGCCTATGAATTATTCAAGCAAGCTGATGCTGAAGTAAAGAGGGAAGAAAAAGCCAAGAGGGAAGCACAAGCCAAGATGAATGCCGGCAAAAAGATGGGTCGTTCCATTGGTGGTGAAGGTAGTAGTAGTGGTGGTGCTCCTAAACGGGGTCTTGGTGGTGAATGAATGCATTCCTAGTTTATTTCTTTATGTTGTGGTAGACAAATGTTAAGGTTAACGGTTGGACAAATATATTTTTTAAGGTTTATGGGACATGTTTTTGTATTTTGGCCAAAAAGTGTTGGATTTCTAGTTGTTGAATGAATGGTTCTTTTAGCTATGTAAAGTTTCAATACTTATGCCGGCATTCTTTTTTTAAGTTACATTGCCGACTAAACCAGAGCCGGGAAGGTTGTGAACCGGTCGGATCGGTCACGGATGAAAGAAATTATTTGCATAATGTGTGGGCAAGGTAATCAGATCAATACCTAGCCGGCTGTTATGCAGCCACTACACCATATCCTGCTTTTAGCAACGCTTCAATTTTGGGGGTGTGCAACGTATATAGACGTTGCACTCTGCGCAGCGTTTATATCCGTTGCGCATCAGAAATACGTTGCACCAAATATTAATTATTAAGGAAAGAAAGAAAGAAAAAAAAAAAACAGGACACGCTTGTCTTTATTAAACTAGTTCAAGGGCTAAATTGTCTATCTAATTTATATTATCGCCCTTTTATTTTCTTTTTTTCTTATTTTCTTTTATTCTCTTCTCTCCGGGCATCGAGATATCCTCTCCCATTTTTCTTTTCTTCTAACCCTAAGGCGGTATCTCCACAAAGAAACCCAAGTTTTCATAAATCAAACCCCGTTTCTCCGATTCCAAACCTAGATTTCTACCATGTATAATCATCTCTCACTCTCTAACATCTTAATCTGCTCTTACAAGTATGTATTCTCTTACTATCAAATCTAGGGTTCTATAAGTATATTTTTTCTTCTAATTTTAATTTGGGGTTTTTATTTGCTGAACGATTTTCTTCAATTTCTTGTCTGGGGTTGTTAGATGAGCTAATATAAATCTGGGTTTGTGTTTAATTAGGATTTTTGATTGGAATTTTAAGATTAATCGATCTTAAAATTTTGTTCAATTGCAAGGTACGGCATGTCAAGCGACGGAGTAACACGAGGTATTTTCGTAGATTGAAGATAACACAAGTATTTCATACTTGATGTTATTCTCTTATTTCTTTCGTTACGATTTTCTCGCTTCTAGTGGATATTTTTAGGTTTTAAGAAAAAATAGTACAAATATTAATTCCATTTTTTGGTGTTATGTTAGTAATGAGTTTGAATGGATTGAAGAAATTTGTTTGCTTCTCAAAGGATTTTGGAAATTTGGGACTCAATTGTTTGCTTCTCCTCCACAGGGATCCGGCTATGCGGATGAAATCCCACCACAATTGCTGCTCAGACCGGCTTTTGCTAGGAGAGGTTATGTAGATGAAAGCTGCGAGTGAAGATTTGAAAGTTACTATGATGCCCATCCTTGTAACTATGAATCAGTTTCAGGGTCTAAACGCCAATAATCTGCATTGGTTAGTTTCACTTTACATTGGGTGGTAGTTCAAGGTTTAGTCTTGAGCATACTTATTGCAATAGTTGGACTTACTTGTTTTTAAAGGCTGATTAATTTATGTGTGTATGTTATCTTAGGAGGATGTTCCTCCACGTTATACTTGATGCTTGTGCGCGTCAAAGGGCTTGGTTTGATTATGGGGAAGGTGGCGGTGCTTCTCATTAGGAAGAAGTTTACGTTGTGACGGGTTTGTGGGTTCCATCTTAGTTTTTGTGTAGATTTTGTAGTCATCCGATACTAAGCTCAAGCAGAGTTGGTTGGAAATATTGATTGATGTTGTTTTTGTTGGTAATGACATGATGACGATGTCAAGATGTTTACACCATTCCAGTCTTCTCCCAGATAGTAAATCCTCGTGGAAGATAAGACAAAAGTATTGGTTTTTTCTAATTGGCAATGCTACCTAGATGCCCCTTAGAAACAAGGAAGGTCTCGTTCAAATTGTTGATAGTAGATGATTGGGAGTCTTCAAAGAACAACTCAAAGAAGGTTCATACCAAATTCTCTCGTTTATCTCAATTTTTGTTTCTACCCATGATATGTTTATGGTTGTAATATATTGTTTACTATGAGATAATTCTTAATGATTCATGCCAAAATTACCCACTAAAGTTTCAGTGTTCTCTTATTTAATTATTTTGTTTGATCTCGAATCGGTCGTTAGTTTCCAATATGATTGCCATTAATATTTAATTAGCTATGTATTCTTCTCCCTTGTAATATCAATATGATACGAGAAAATAAAACATGACTAATGATTCATGTTTGGTCACACCTATTTTTGTGTTAATTATATGATGTTAATAAAGACATTCTCCCAAATAATGGTGTTTTACAAGTATTTTTTAAATTAGATGTCTCTGCAAGTGAAGGGGAAAATAGAGATGGAGTAGAAACCATGTGAATCATATGTTTCAAGGTCTGAACTTTGAGACTACTTTCTTTGTATTGCTAAAATGAAACTCGGAAACTACGTTAACCAAGACTTGCGATCCTTTTATCGTTTGAAGTATGTACAAAAGTTGACGTTCATTTCTTGCGGACTATGCCATTCCCGCCGTTAGCCCCACGAGAGCAATCAGCATGCCATAATCCATCAAGAGCGGATTTTCATTTGCAACGACCCTAGGCTGGAGAGAACACAAGAGTTACAATCGGAGGGAAAGAAGCGACTTTGTCCGTATTTATCCTCAACGTCAAATCTGCGACCGCAACACCAGGCCACTTGGATTCTTGAAATTTGGTCGTATGATCTCCCAAGAACACCTTCTAGCTTGTATTTGGTTACGTACTATTGTAAAATTTAGGCGAAAAGGTTGGTTATTTTGAATTTCGGGTATGAGGGCACGGCAAACTCTTGAGATAGTTTCTTGGCGTACTAGTCGGATGTTGATGAAGATAAATTAGATACTGCGGGTGAATCAATTTTTAAAATTTCGTATGGAGTAAAGCAAGCTTAATTTCAATTTTTTGTGTTGATTTGAAATATGAATATGTTTGTAGATTATAATGATGTAATTTGAATGTGACAAAAGTTCTGATTCGTGTATGGGTTTAGTGCATGTGCAGGAGACTATATTAAAGGAATCGGTGAATCCTTCGTGGAGATTTTCTCTGCCTTATGTACTTACAGGAGTCATTTCTACATTTTTATTTGGTTACCGTCTTAGGTAAAAACTCTATCTTTTCATCTTTGTTGTATTACTAATTATGTTGTGTACATTTGTGTGATTGAGGATGTGTGTATGTGTATTTGAATTTGTTGGGTGCAAGGTAGTGAATGAACCACTTGAAAGTATTTCAATAGATCTTGGTTTTAACAGAATTCCCTTCTTTCAAGGTATGTCCCTTGATAGATTTTTACTTTACTTTGTATATAGTCTGGTTTGAATCAGAGGTTTTAAGTGTTTTTTTCTTGATAATGATGACTTAAAGGTCCGGTGGTGACTACATTTCTTGGTGGTGCATTTCTTGGGTCCATTGTAAGTGGTTGTGCCTCTGCGTCAAGTTTTAGCGCGTCGGAGCCTCACCGTACTTATCTGTCAGCGGGATGTTCTTTGTAAGTAACTTGGAAACCACAATGTTAAATTTATGGCCGTAACTCAAACTAACGGTTTTATTAGATATACTCATCTTATTACTATAGCTAGTGATAACACTAATACTTATCATGTATGTCGAAGGCTATAATGATATTGATTTGTCAAACTAGAATCGTTGGAATTTTTCTAATCAGTCTTAGCCTTATAAAGATTATCACCCGATTTTTGTAAGTTCTTGTAAAAGGCCTCAGTAAATGTAATTTTTAAACTAAAGATACATTTCGATTTGGGATTTAATTGGAGAAATCCCCTGTAAATAATTTTTTCTGATAAAGATGGTTAGTATTTTTGGGTGTTAAGTGGGTATATGTGAATTAGGCATTACCAAGTTAGTTATATATGCAAACAAGGACAGTGACACTTGTCAATTCTATTGCACATGGAATTCTCAACATTTTGTTTTTTGATAACAAACTCCAAAAAGTTGTATTAGATAACCTCGATTAAACGATTGTAGAAGTGTAAACTATCCATAAGCCTTCAAGTTCAATCCATGTCCTGAATATTTTGTTTCAAAGAGACTACAGATCATGTGAGGTCACATCAAATTGCTTAGACATGATTATTTTGTGATCTTAGTCTCTAAAATTCCCCTATCTATTTTCCATGATGCGGGTTTGTCTTGATGTTTGCCTTGGGGGTGGCTTGGACCTAGTTTCAAAATCTTCTCAATAGACTCGAGAGCAAAGGAGATGTCATTCTGTTTGGCGGTTCACTAGGTATATCTCTCTACTTTCTTGTTCTGTGAAAATAAAACCACTTAATAAAGAAAAAAGCCAAATACTAGCCTCCTTGTTTTCCTTGTTTCTAAAAAGTTTTTCAAAGTTGTTAGTTTTTTTATTGGATTATTGTTCTTACGTTTTCGGGCCACATACATACTTCATATGCTATAGGATCTTTTGTGTTCATAATTGGATACTAATTATGTCTTGTACTACTGCGAAAATTGAGTTGATGTTCTTCTTCCACCCGTGATAGTGTTTGAAATGGAAAGACTTCTCAGAAAGTAACAACAGAAGGTTAGGGTTTTCATAGTTTCAAATTCTCAAACTTGTGTTTATAGCATTTGGGATTTTGCATAAGGTGTTTTATATTTTATGGGTTATGGTTCATCCATCTACCGTTGATGTATGGATCGCTCTTGAGTTAATGATTGTTCTTGATTGATTTTAATAATATTGAGGTTCCGTCCTAAATTGGGTCTTCTAGTTCATCTAGAATGGTATGCATGCAGGTGCAGAAAAAATGCCGGAACTACAGCCGGCGACTTTTTTTTTTACCTGAAAATATTTTGCAACGTATATAAACGTAGGAAAAGTATACGTTGTAACAAATCGCTTAAATGAGGCGGTCATAACTTCAACCATATTAATAAAACGTTGACAAAAACCAAAATGGAACCCACAAAGTGTTACTCTAATAATGATAACCGTTGCACAAATTAAAATATCCGATTTGCACAAATAAGAAAAATAAAACGTTACGAACCAATTGTGCAACGCATAAACGTTGTACAAATTAATTTGTGCCACGTATTTTATCCGTTAATACCAACGCAACGCCCGTTTGCCAACATTTATTTACGTTGCACAAATTATGCTAACGATTTATAAACGCCACAAAATGGCTGTTTGGTGTAGTGAGCCGAACAGGATATTATGTTATCGGCGTTTAGTCTATGTGTTGCGAGAAAATACCTTCTCGATGCCTAAAATCATCATAAGGTCGCATGGTAACAAAAATTTTGACATTGTCGATTATATAATATCTGATATGCTAATGACCAAATACCTTTCCGGCGTACATAAGAAAATGAACTCCTGATGCATAAAATCATCATAAGGTCGGCATGGTAACAAAATTTTGACCACGCCGACTATAAAATGGCCGGCATGCTAATGACCAAATACCTTTTAGGCGGTTAAAATGAACTCCCGATGCCTAAAATCATAAGATATCTGCATGGTAACAAAATTTCGACCATGCGCAGGACTTAGTCGGCATCACGGAAATAAAAACCACGGCGAATTCAAAATTCAAATTTTTTGCAAGTACAATTGCATTGATTGACTTGTACTTAGGCACTATAACTGCCAAATTTGGGCGCCATCCTATAAATACACTACTTCTCTCTACAAAACAACACATAACTATTTGCATATACTCTCCAATGCTCAAATCATCATACACTCCATCTAACTCACCCAATAGCTCTCTACATACAACAATGGCTTCATTTGATTCAAATGAAGATTTGACAATCACCAAAGCGTGGTACAAGAAACTCGAGTTAGACATATGTCCTCCGTAAGGGTGGATGTCGTAACCTTTTGGGCTAGGGTACACAACAAATTTAGGCAAGAGTTTGGGAATCATAATGGAAGAAGTGTTCCACAAGTCCATGATAGGCACCTAGTCATCGAAAATGCGATACTTGTTTTTTTAGCTCTCCAACCCCCGATTTTCAACGCTACCAACTTCAACTTGTCCATTAAACAATTTGTAAGTATGTTTGTGGTTTATTTTACGTGATCCATGTTGTTTGATCTTCCTACTAAACACCACTAAGAAATTAAGCTTGTGTTTTGTTTTTGTAGCATGAAGTCGTGAAAGCGCGCTACTTGGAGGAAAAGGGGGAAGCATTCGCAATTGATGCAAGCTATGAATTCATGGTCTCCAAAATCCCGGAGTATGCCCCGGACTTTATGCGGGCCGGAGATGAATGAGATTCCTCCAACGAAGATTGATGGTTTTAATGTAGGTTTTGTGGGTAGATCTCTATGTAAACCCTCACGAGAATATAAAGCGTCCACTAGGGTCGCCTAGGGGTTCAAAGGCTTGATAAGGAGTTAGGTTTTATGTTTCAATCAACGTAGTAACCAAAATTGCATGAATAAAGTGAATTACATTCTTCCCATATTCTGTTTTCAGCCGGCAGTTTTAAAAATTATCGTGATGCGACTATATGATAGCCAAGATGGTAGGGAAATATTTACATGCCGACCGTAAGATTTGCCGGCCCAAGATAATCGGCATATTCTTCATTCAAAGACCCTTCCGGCCTAAATATGGCTCAAGGTGTTATTCATCCAGCGAGACCATGCCCTAGCTAGACTTAGTCAGCATCTTATTCAAACGTCGACCAATTGGCCATGGATCTTAAATGCACCTTATTCAAACTCGGACCTTGCCGCCTTTCCTTATCATTTTCAAAACTAAATTTTTTGATCGAAATAGAACTCATAAGACAGATAAAAGGTTTAATCTATTGAATTCTCATTTTCAAAATTTTAATCTAAACTCAATTAATTAACCTAATCAGAAACTTTAATGTTAATTAAACAAGGACATATTAGCCATTTAGAAAATACAAAATTAAGGGGTGGTTTCTTTTACTTCAAGATGTCTTGGGTTTTGTCTCATTAGGTATACACCCCAATTAATGTGGGTATACCCCCAATCAAGCCAGCTCGGTTTATAGGAGGAAGGCAAATCAATAATCAAGCACGTAAACACTAGATATAGCTATGTACTGTACTATGGTACCATATATGTCATTCAAAAAAATGATCTAAGGAGGAGAATGAGATGTGGAGGTGTCTTGCTAAAGGTTCTTCTGCACCAGTCTTGAAAGGCTTTTCAGAAGATCTGGACAGTTCTCACCGTCCTTCAAGAAACATTCATACCACGCCAACAAAAAACTCCGCTGATTTTTTGGCGTAAGTTCTAATACTGCCCTCCCAATGTTTTCTTCCACCACTTCGGGATCGAATGATTCAAGTTTTAGTAAGCGAGAGTAGTCATCAACTAGTGGCTGAAACCATGTCTGCAATAGTAGCTGACGGGTGCCCTTTGCAGGAAGGATTTCCCCATTTCCTATACCAACAAGCAATCGTGTTGTTACACAGCTAACGAGATGGCGAGAGCGCGTCCTGGTTTTCTTGTGCAAGTTTGCAAGCTCTTGTTGGTTAGCCCACATCAATGCAAACTCCTCAGCTGCTTGTCCATCTGCCAGAATGTCAAGCAACCATAAAAGGTTATTGGTTTCTAGAGATATTTGTTCGTCCACTGGGGGATTGTAACACTCCGCGCTGTGATTTTCAGCCATCTTAAATAGAACCGGCAATGAATCTAAACAGCTTTGACATGAGGATAATATATTTTTGTTGCATGCTTTGGTGAAATTCACATCACTAAGAAGACTGTTGTTTGCTCTTAAAAGTCTCAGCACCAACGATTTCCCTCACGTCGACCTTCATCTCCCTTTGGTCTTAAGAACCACCTCCATGATTTGGGCAAGTGTAGAGGGACACGATGCATCCGAACCTATAACCCACTGGACTACACCCCGCAAGTATTTTAAAGATGAACGCACAAACCGCTGGACAGCCCTCAAGTATTTTAAACATGAATGTACGCATGTCTGGACACAAATTAATTCAAGAACTCAAATCAAAAGTAAAAGAGTTAGTAGAAGACATTACATAGAAACTGTGCTGAGCAGAAAACATTTGCTTGATGGTAGTTAATGATAAATTTAGACGATGTGGTGGAGACAATGATTCTGCGTCAGAGGAGCATTAGTTCGTGGTTGTTGTAACAAACTTAAACTTGAAGATACGACACTCCCAGATCATGAAAATATATAAACGCTATAATAAGATTCATATTGCTCATGCATGACCTAAATAAAGGGGACTCATTATTCAATCACTAGCAAGAACACAATTACCAAACGCATAAAGAAAGCAAACTTAGCGTAGCATCGCAATACTCACACTCAAGAGTTGAACCTGAACCCGAATGCCGAAGGATCCGGCGTCAACAAAAACGGGCGAACTAAAGAAGCCATAACAAGCACGGAATCCATAACCTTGCTTGTGAAGAGTAGTTCGCGATACCCATGCATTCTTCTCTTTCATTCATGCAACTCATCATGAATCTTACGAAACCGATAAAGAAAGAAAGAAGTAGAATCAAAATAACAGTGTGTATTGATTGATAGAACCTTAACAATGGTATGACAGGACTCACTGCATATTTTATAAGTGGGAACATAGTGGATAGATATTTGTTTAAGAATGGGATGATGTATACAAATACTAGAATACATATCTCTGTAGCTGAAAATTTCGGAGAATCATCTGAAGTAGTAGAATATTCACGTAAAAGGTTGCCTTACGGATTGTATTCTTTTGGCGCGAAACAAGTTAGTGTATTGTTGGGTTTTAGGTGAAAGAAATTGGAGTTTGTGTTTCTGGCCGGTGATTAGAAGAGGGATTAGGGGAAAGAGCGGGAAGCGCTGAACAGAGATGTTGTGAGATTGGCATGGGGTGATGACAAAAGGGTTTAGTTTTCTAATGGATTGCTGTTGATAAGGATGATTGGAGCAAGACGGAGCAGATTAACGCAAGAA
The DNA here is from genome assembly GCA_023531295.1 of Papaver armeniacum. NCBI lineage: Eukaryota > Viridiplantae > Streptophyta > Magnoliopsida > Ranunculales > Papaveraceae > Papaver > Papaver armeniacum. Next base: position 46,301 of record JAJJWW010009521.1, read on the forward strand.
GAAGAAGAAGCCATTGCGCTTAAGGCTCACTTGGATGTTAAAAGTTTTTGTTCGTGCTCTTACAGATGGGTCTATATATAGGCTACTCAACTATTGTAAGCCCTTAAAAGGCTTCCTGTTATGGGAAAAATACAATTGAGTCCAAGATGGCCTTGTTTGGGATTGCTAAGAACAGCACAGCACTGTCTAAAAAAATAAAAAAGGTTAAAAATTTTTTTACCAAATTACTTTTTGAAAAACATTGTTATTTTGGGTCAACTTTTAAAAGCACTATGTTGCTGAACTGCAATTTTGCAAGAAGTAAAGACTATTTCGCGAGTCATCGATTATGAGCAGTGGAACGTGGAGGATTAACTTAAATCTTGACATGCTGACGAAGGAGTCAGCTAGCTTAGCTAGGAAGCTGTGAAATGGGCTAATACGCTGGGCTACAGAAAATCATATTTCCCAGTCTCATAGCCAGTTGGTAGGAGATCTATGGTTGAAACTGTGAAACCAATCCCAGACTCTAGTGTTCATTGGGTTAACCAAGGGATTGCAAACTCTTTGACTAATAAAGCTTAGAGAGGATGAATCTGATTTTGAATATTATGACAATTTTCCTCTGATGTAGCTGGTTAGTTTCTTTTAACATATCTTCTCAGTTTTAACAAAACAAAAATAGCAAGGTACAGTTTCTCTTCACAGAAGCAGTATTGTTTTACTTGCATTTGGAAGTTGAGCAATCCAACATGAGCACAGATCAAAATTGTTGAAATTGTTGTGACAATTCCAGTTTAATCTTTTAGCTTCTAGCTTATGTTCTCATGTGCCTGTTGATATTTTCGATACTATGCATCATAAATTTATCATGATTTAAACCAGCAATAATCAGCATTACTTGTTTCAAAGAGAAAATTTCTTAGATATACAGCCCTTTCCAAAATGTGTATGATTCCCTAACTAGCATTGACAGACTATGGATGTGTAACTAGTAGTTACACATGCTAATTAGATAAGTTACACAAGCTAAATGGATGTGTATCTACTAGTTACACATGCTAATTAGATGTGTAACTTATAGTTACACATGCTAATTTGATAGGATATGCATATGCAATTCTTAGAGGCATACCTGCTGATCTTATTGAAACTCGTATGTTGATCTACTGGTTTTGTGTTATTTTATGCAGGGAAACACATTAGGAAGTTGGTTAAAGATGGATTCATCAGCTGCAAACCAACCCAGATTCACTCTCGATCTCATGCACAAAGAATGACAAAAGCCATGTGTTAGTTTAGGCCTTCATAAGAACAATTGGATCGGGTTGCAAAATGTCTAAGAACCTTCAAACTATTGGTAAATCGCTTAGTCTTAATCTTTTCTAGTATGTATCTCAATATGTATTTCTATGGAAGTAATTTCTGGATCAATTGATCTCTATGCAGGTCTGAATGTGGTATGCGCGCACCGACAAGATACCATTTACACAAAGCTAAAATGTCTTGGTTCAAAATGCTCTCAGTGATTATATCATATAGAAGTTCATGATATGCATTTTCTAGTTACATATTGTCCTTTTGAATTGGATCTAGTCGTGGCTTATGCAGATTAGAACGACTTAAAGGCAACAACAACATACGAGCCTTTACGCGATGTTCTCGTGAAATATGGAGTGGTAAGGCATCCAAAAGTTGAACTGCCATTGATTTTCACATTTTTTATTCTTAACAATATCATGTCTTCAAGGGACCAATGCTTAAAAAAAATATAAGTATATTGGCATGACTATTATCTTTCATGTACATGTTTTCTTTCATTTGTCTCATCAAAGAATCAGAATCATTCACTGAAATGACATGCTTATGTCTTCGTAGGTTTTGGATTATGTATAGTGCTAAGAAGGATAACCCAATAGTTTTTGGTAAGAATCAGGCATTTCACACTTTTTCTACCTTCTGGGTCCTTTTCAGTTTTCACCCGTAGATTAACCTTCAACATCTTCTTGTTCCACGTGGTTGGAGACATCCTTCGGAGGGTCATGAAGATCACTCTCACGGGCATGGGCATGGAAATGGACAGGAGCATGAGGTACTATTTCTAGTTAAATTATAATTCGTGCTTCAGATACAGTCATGTTACTTCCTGGGCCAATTGATGTTCTTACACCTCTATGAAGTTGAACAAAATATTGAAATCGAGTAATTTTGGGATTAAATTTGAAGTCTAGTTAAATTAGGAAAATGCATGTGTAACTCTTAGTTACACTTGAAAATGCATCTCGTAACTCTTTAGTTACACTAGGAAAATGCATGTGTAACTACCAATTACACTAGGAAGATGTTGATGATTATGCTAGATCAGTGTGAACTCTAATGAATTTGTGGTAAAAAAAAAAGGAAGAAGAAGTAGTAACCGTAACTGTGGATTAGTGGTTGTTTTTTAAGTATTACATAAGTTAGATGCATGTGTAACTATTAGTTACACATGCTAATTAGATGTGTAGCTACCAGATACATATGCCAATTAGATGTGTGGTTTCTAGTTACACTTGCTAATTGATGGGATATAAAGGTTATGAATGTGAAACTCTATTGTACCGGTCGGACGCATGTGGAGAAAAATCGACTTCAAACCGTCCTGTAACTCTTGGTTACATGAGGGAAAATGTGAAATCTTAGTAAACTAGGAAAATACATGTGTATTACCAATTACACTAGGAAGATGTTGAATGCAACTCCTAATTACACTAGTCGGGTTGTATGTGTAATGCTAGCTACACTAGTCGATTCATGTGAAACTATGCATTATTGTATGTACTGGATTCATTTAATCTTATAAAACTGATTGCTTGTTGTTATATTTTAGGTTTCCAATAACTTCATAAAAGCTAATTGGTTATTTGTGGTACTGGTCTAGCTGAAATTGGAGTTGACGCTGAATACACAAGTCAGATGCATGTGTAAATCTCAATTACACTAGATAGATGCATATGTAACTTTTAGTTACACATGCTAAGAAATTATTGTAAACAAATGTTAAAGTAATACATGTATTTTTTTATATTTTCTTTTTTATGTCTATCATATGGATGTGTAACCTCTGGATACACATTCCATATGCATATATAACCCTTTTCATGCCATACCTATGTGTAACTTCTGGATACACATGCTCGTTGCATGTGTAACTTCAGATTACACCATATATTATTTGGTGGGAGCCGGTGGTCGGTGGTGGTGGCAGCCGGTGGCGGCGATTGGTGCTGGTGGTTGTTGTTGGTGGTGATGGTTGGTGGCGGTGGTGGTTGGAGATGGTTGGTGGCGGTGGTGGTTGGAGGTGGTTTGACGTTGGTGGTGGTGCTCGGAGGTGGTTTGATAGTGGTGGCCGGAGGTGGTTTGACGGTGGTGGTTGGTGGTCGGATGTGATTGATTATATTTTAATAACTTTGAGCCTAAATTTAAAGTTTATTTAATTATGGGCTTGACAATATATAAAAGGGTATGGATGTCTTTTAATAACTCCGGGCCTAGATTTAAACTTCTTTTAATTAAGGGCCTCATATTATGGGTAACCCATGGGTGGGCCTTAGCCTAATTTTCCCAAAAGTAGGGTTGTTGCCTCAGGCCCTCAGCTCCAACAACACCTGAAATCAAACCAAAGTCCGCTCTTGACTGAATTACTCTCCCTGCATTATCACAAAGAATAATTCCAATACCCATTTTAAGATCCTTGTAAGAACCATCAACAGCATAATAAAATCAACATCCTATAGTGGAGTTTTAATATCCACTCTACCAATAATTTTAGACAAAGGAGGAGCTATAAAGGTATTGATCAGTCTTCTTGTATCCAAAATAACCTTGTCCAAGCACTGAGATACTTTTAAAAATCACATCACATCCGAATTTCCACATCGACCACATAACTATAGCACTAACTCTGGAAGGCCAATCAACAAAGATACGGAGAAGTACCCAAATTTTTGTCAAACCATTTCAAAAAGATATCATCCTCCCAAACAAGATCACAAATAACAAGATGTTGCAAAGAGAGTGCAAACCAAATATGAGACACAATAGGACATTGGAAAAAAGATGATTACGAGTTCAAAGCAGACATTATTGCAAAGAGGGCAACGATCATCAACCTCGGGATTATAAAGCATAAGAACAAGAGAGGATGAATCGACTTTGAATATCATTACAATTTTCCTCAATATAGCTGGTTAGTTTCTTTTACCATATCTTCTCAAGTTTTAACAAAAAACAAAAAAAAGGTACAGTTTCTCTTTCACAAAAGTAGTTTTGTTTTACTTGCGTTTGGAAGTCGAGCAATCCAACATGAGCACGGATCAAAATTTCACTAGGTTTTCATTTACAAGTATGAAGCAAAATCACAACTCATTGTGATGATGTAGATGAACAATTTTCATAATTTAAGACGAATAATTTATTTGCATAATTCTAAGACAAACACAAAATTTTCACACCCACTTTCAAGAAATGAACATAAACCTAAGAAACATTTCGAGAGAGAGATAGAGAGAGACAAAGACACGGTAAAATATACAAATCCTCACCGTGTGAGAGGAGATCCCTTTACTTGATGATTGTGAGATGGAAGAAGTAACTCCTGTAGACACTAACTTAGTAGCGTGAATAAGCTTACGCAGCTTTAAAAGCAAGGCATCCCGAAAAGCAAAGCAACATAGAGCAAAAATTAGGGGCGAGAAAAAAAGGTCTAAGCAATAATAAATGTGCAGTGTATATTTATCGCTACGTAAAACCGTTAAATTGTAAGGACTTGATAAATGTTGAAAGAAACCAAGCCTCAATGCGCTTTCTTATCAGGTGTCCTACTATATAATTCAAAGCGAAATTTCTCACACTCAAGGAGAAGATATGTTATTGCTAAAGTACACCACATGAAATAAGGTCTAAGCAATAATAACCTAGTTATCAATTAAGAAATAACGGAGGTCTACATGAACATAAACCGACAAACAAACAAATATTTGCGTAATAAATGTCAACACTCAAGTATCACGTTCTCACGTAAATGACGACTTATTCCATACACGGTAACTAAAATTTGATCATTTGAACATGAACTTCATGAAACTATCATGAACTTACTAAGCTGATTAATGTGGGGGTGCCACAATATTAGATAAAATGCTAATTAACACCAACCATAACGTATGCACATAACAAAGCTTAAATGGAACAACCATATATAGAGTGGTTAGAAGATACTGTATGCAACCAAGGAGATTTAATTATCGAGGGAAGAGCACCTTATTCCAGTGTTTGAAAGTTGCTCAGACCCGAAGTTTGAGTGATAGGTGTCTAAAACACCTAATTTAGTATTTAGTAGTTACGCTTTCTTTGCTACTTTTCTTGTAAATTATGTATCTTATGAGTGTTTTTTGAGTTATTAGGTACTCACGGAGTCACACGGAGGAAAAGAAGAAGAAATCACTTTATTTGAGCAAGATGGGGCAAGAGTGTCATTTCACAGGCATATGCTATCTGGAGCCTAGTCAAGCTTAAGGGGCAACCCTATTTGGAGGAGTACAAAAACAAAAGAGAGCTAAGGTTAAGGGGTGGTCATTCAGTGGTATCCCTTATCACTTATCGAAGGTGCATATATCCCTGACTATTCCTACACAAGACCTAAAAATCGAGAGAAAATCAATTCTCAATTCTTTCACTTAATCCACTCCGAGAGAGACAGCGGCATCACAAATTTCGAAATCCCAAAATCCCAAAATAAAATGGGGATCGGGTGGAGTCATAGTTTTGTTATTACTTGTTATGAGGAATCACTCGATGGGTATGGTTTGATTTAGGTAGGTTTGCTGCAAAGAGAGGAAGACCTTAAGCTCGGAGAAAGGGAGAGATCGAGAAAAAGAAGCTTAATCAGAGAGGAGATTATATCATGGATTGACGATGGATATTCTCGAGAAGATGAATGAAGGCTCGTGGCTATGAAGTTCGGGGATCTGTGATCGTTTGGGGTTAATACGAGGAGAAATTAGGTTTGAGAATGGAAGAATTTGAGTACCGAGAATGAAGAAATCATGGGTTTTGAGCTGCAAGCTTTTGAATTCGTTAATGGAAGAGAAGATTGAGTTTACGTGGGGTGAATAGATGATGGATGAATGAAAGAGATGGGTGGTCCTGTGAGATGTGGGTTTGGTTGAAATGAAGGAGATGGAGCTAGAATGAAGTTGGTCTGCAATTTATCATTCTTATTGTGCTAGGAAAAATGAGGGTTTTGATAGAATGGGATTTGATATCGGAGAAGCCATTTGAGCTAGAGTTTTCAGTGAAGATGACTTCTGGCCGAGTCTCGATTGAATTACTTGACCGAGCTATGGATTGAGAGAAATTTGTTGGTGTTGTTTGGTGATGCGGGCAGAGGTTGAGGCAGGCTGGCTAGTTGATGTTGCTTGCCAGGGATTGCAGGAAGTGGCTTGAGCAATGGTGGACCTGGGACCGAGCCGAAGAAGAGAGAAGTTGAAGTTTCGGTAGAATGTGGCTTGGTTGCAGTTGCATGTCATGATACGATGCAAGTGCTGCGCCAGATGAAGCTTACGGGCTTGATGTTGCGGTGAGTTGTCTGGCATGGATACGAGAAACAATTAGTAAAACGCAGTGAAACTCGGTGCTATTAGTGATTGCTGCAAAGTTAGCATGAGAAGCAATGGTTGGTGGTGCTGCGATTATTCGAGCTTGAACCGGAGGTGATGTTGTTGGTTGAGCAGTCGCCTGTTCTTTGAATTGGAGTTTTATGATACCGCAGTCTTGATGTTTCAACCAAGGGTTGTGATGCTATGGCAATGTGCGGTGGCCTGCAATTGGAGCTTGCCGGGTGGCTCGTGGCAAGAAGGTTGCAATTGCAGAGGCGGTTGACGGTGTTGTGGGTGTTGTTAGCGAGGTGATGTTGTTGTGTTGAAATGAGAAGTTTAGCCGAGACCGAAAAGCAACAAAGTGAGTTGCGAGTGTTCGGGCTGAAGGCTAGGATGTTGGCTGAGATGATGGAACTTCTAATGGTAGTGGCAGGCTGAACTGAGGGTTGAATGGAGCTGAGAATTTGCTGATGGAATTGGTGTTATTGTGTTAATCTGAAGTGGAATTGATGGTTGTGGAATTATAAATCTACAGAGGAGAGGAGATTGACTAGCCATCATGGCTGGGCTGAGCACTGTTGCACCATCTTGGTGCAACACAAGATGGCCTGGCAAGATGGCAATGGCCTTGGCCACTCAGCTCACTCAGCTGATTGGGTCGACTACACTCGACTCACCCGACTCTCCCCCCGACTCGGTTCTTGATCGAGTTGACCCGCCGAGCTGACTAGTTGACCGATCCGACCCGTTGACCGGTGACCGGGCGACTTTGCTCTGGCCACCCGAACCGATTTCCTCGCGACTTTTCGCTAATTTTCCGCCACAATACGATTTTCCGGCGACGATTTGTTGGGACATATTTTCACATGGGTTTCTCCTCTTATGGGCTTGGTGGATTTTCATCTAATGGACTTTGAAGACTAGACCTAATTTTAGAAGTTGGAGAAAAGCTATAAAGGGAAGTATGGAATATCTTATTCTTGGAATTTTTAGAGAGCCACTTTGTTTACGCTTCTAGGGTTTGCTTTTGTTCTTCTTCTTCATTATTTTATTATTGAATATTGATTATGATGAACTCCATATCTATGAGTAGCTAAACATATTATTGGTTATGGGATAAAAGTTGATTTCTCAACATGTTTTTGAATCTATGAATTAGTTTTGTCTCAGTTTTTTATTGTTTGTGATTCACAATTAATAGTGTTATAAGATTTGAATACTTGTTAGGTTGAGTCCTAATCAATCCGATTTGCGTTCATCTCTAGAGCTATATTAGGGTTTTCAATACGAAAAAGTTGTTTATCTCTGATTCTGAGTAGCATAATTGTGGGTAGTGCTTGTAGTGATATATCCTACTAGTCACAAGTGAATCATAACTTTGTTAAAACGTTTAGTGCTTTTACACATTCGTTTGCATTGATTAGTCTTATTCCATAGAACTTATTGCTTTTAGGAGTTAAATCTAATTGTGCTTTTACACTTTAGGTTGCTTTCTAGGAAGAATTCACATATGCATCTTTTAATGTGGTTGTGATGAAAACAGAGAATTAACGGGTTATACTTGCGATCAAGGTATCCTAGGACTTTTAGTAAATACGAGATTAAAATACCAATTCTAATCATTGATGAAAATACATGTTTGTGAATGATACTATCCCATGACCAATATCTTCTCCTTATTGATTATTCCAACTATTTGCTTTGCTCTATTTTTTTTTTACTTTAGTATTTCGCTTAAACAACAAACATCCCCCTTGGTTACCTTAGAAACCGAAAATTGCATAACAACAATTGCCTCTGTGGATACGAACTCTTCCTTACCTTGTGCTTCATTTAAATTTAGTGAGTAAGAAAGTGAAATTATTTTTGACGGATTGACACACGATCATTGAGCGAGGAAAAGAGTTATCTTATCATTCATCAAGCGGTAACCTAAAATGGGGTAATGAATCATATTTATGAGAATAGATTGAAAGACGTACTCTAATTATGAAGTAATCTTCATGTGTGTCGTCTTGGTAAAGAAGGACACTAGTAACTGCAAAAAAACAAAAAGCAAGTTATCGAATCTAATTCAGATTGCTGAAAGAATCAATTCAGGATAAATATAAACAAACGTCAAAATGTAGATTACTCGCCACCTTAATTCTATTAGTACTGTCGCGTCATGTATGAGGGCATAAGAATCTTCTTGCTCCAAATCTTTGTCCTCTTCAAAGATCTTACTGATTTCTTCCTGAATTCTCTTAGCATCATCCATTTCAACCTTCGGCTCTGTCGTAAATCTCCAATTATCACGCTCCATTCTTCATTTGATGATCAAACTTGGTTATCATACCATTTGTTTTTCCGTTTGAAATAAAAACTCGATCTCCATTCTTTATCTTAATTGTTATACCACCAAACCATCCTTTTCTCTCAACAAATCCAAAGATTTATGTACCATCAACTTCGGTTTGTATCAGGTCATTAACATTTAAGAAGTCCCACTCCCACGTCAAAAGCTTATGAATCAGCTCTAAAACCACTCCCAAAAGACCAAAGGTTGTTATAACATTAACAAGTAGTCTAATTTTATGAGGAATTAGTGAATTAACTTCAACCAACTTAGTGATCATCAAATTCTACGTCTGTTTTTCACAACATTAGGGATCAATTTCAAGGAACCGCAAACTTTCAATCTTGACAATGGAAGTGAGGGGTGAGATGGAAATTTTGAATGGGAGGAATACCTAATGAGATTTGAATAAGCAAAGTAATTATTTGCTTCAATAATGGAGATACTACGATCCCCATGAGGAGCTCCTCTACTCATTAACGATTGCATTACCTGAACCAAACATGATATTGTTCAACATATTTTTTACTAAACCCTAATTCTAAATAACTCAAAAGGTAGAAATTAAATCTTAAAGAAACAGAACAGTACTTGAAAGAGAGGAAATGAAAATCTTACCCAAATCGGTGAGCAAAGCTGCAGATCCAGGTGTTTGAATTTGAAAATAAAAAATGAAACGATGAGGAGTTTTAAGGGTTTTGGGGTTTCAGAATTTAAAAACTCAGCAATTTAACTCAAACGGGCCACCCACAGAGTCATCAAGGTGCCGATCCTGAGTAAGTAAGGATGGTGGTGAGCAAAGTAGTCGATCTCGGCGGATACGGCTGATATATCGCTCATATTGCTCGGTTTGAGTACTTGGGCAAGACAAAAGCCACTATATCGGCGATACGAGGTATGGCCGATATCTCGGCCGTTATGTTCCGGGATATCGACCGATGTATTAGCTATTACCTGGGTTTAGAATTGTAATTGTAGCTATATTGCACTATGTGAAAATATTTGCTATAGAATTTCTAGGTATAAATTTTGGAACCGATATTACACACATTATTTAATCGATAAATCCACTGATACAAAAACCGCACCATTGTATCGGTCTCGGCTTAGATAACCGATATCAATATTAACTACATTGATGGTGAGTCTGGGTCCGTGACTATACTCGTATTGTTTGTTGAGATGTTGCCAGAAACCCCGTTATATCTCATCCTGCCTACGATCACAAAATTTATTAATCTATTGCAATATTAATTACTAATAAAATAATAATTATTGGTTTATCAAAATATTGTATCATTTTTGCCACCAAACACTATATCAAAACTCAACCTTTATGACACGAGGATTATAAGAACTTTTAAGGTGTTTTAGAGGGTTATGAAGCAAGAGAACCAAATCCTGAGAAGATTAATTTTTTAGACGGGATGGACCTTGTCGTTTTAGCTTGAAAAGTAGACGTTTAATGAATGACATCACGTCGGAGAATTTAAGGACATTTTAGAAAACGAACCTACAAAATTTAATCAAATGACTGAATTATCGAAGCGAAATGGACGTTGAATACCTTTTAAATTACTCTCACGATAATATTATCTCTGATTTTTTTGGTCAAGAGGAAAAATTTGTGAATATCATGAGAAGCGACAAAAGTGATGTGGAAGCCGGGATTAAATTGTGGTATAGAGCCACCTTTACGTAAAAGCTATTGAAGATGGAAGATATTGAATATTTTCTTCCAAATGACAACACCAAAAACTCTTCTAATAATGTTAAGAAAAACCTAAGATGATATTTATGTGACATCAATTTTAAGAAAACCAAGTCACGAATTAAATCATTCTTAACCAAATTAACATAAATATAAATTTAGTTTTATGTAAATTAGAGAGTTATTAATTCATATATCAAAAGGGACATAAATTTTAAAATTTTTATTAATTTATAAATTTCACGAATTATTAATTTAACGCGTTGTCCCCAATTGTGGATCGACATAAATTATTAAACTATCGATCATTAATTTATCACTATCGATCATTAATTTATCGCGAATTAATTTATAAGGGTTTTACTGTATGTGAAGGTATAAGAATCCCTATCGTAATGGTGGGACCCTAATTACTAGCCCTAGCATTACATGTGACTCGGAGAGTCCCGTGTAAAAGGGGCGATGGGATTCGTAGCCACCAGTCCCAATTTAATAATTAATCAGGCAACTTCAATCATTTCATAATGCAGTTTTTCTTTTCTTGTTTTCTTTCTGGGATTCATGTTCATACATAGAACTGGGAATCATGTGGCACATATCTTGGCAAAGAAAGAAATCAAAGTTGTGAGTATGTACAGGGGTGGAGCCAAGGGTTGAATAACCCTGGCTCTAGACCCCTCAAAATATTGAAAGCCACTAAAAACCCATGTTTTTATTTAATATATTCGGTATTTAGTCCCCCTAATCTTTTATATTTACCCAATGAAATGACACCAATCTAAACTTTTTATCCGCTTAGAATGGTGAATTAGGTAAAGCATGATGGTCCGCGGATCAACACCATGAACTTGTAATTTTACGACATGCCATGGGTGTATTTTTGGGGATATAAAGCAATTTCAATTGACGTACCTGAAAAAGCGGGGGTCTAACAACCTGATCCAATATTTCGTTTAGGCAATCTGTATGAACAAACTCCAATATAATTCCAAGAGAATCAACTAGACAGTCAGACTCAATCAATGGAAATATATCTAAGAGTTGTATCTGTTGTTTCACAAATAATCGGCAAATCAAGCAGATAGAAATCCATGAGCGATTATTATGTGAAACAACTTGAGCGGTACCAAAGACCAATGCTCAAGTGTCAATCAATTTATATCAACAACGAAAGGTTGGATTATCTAATTGATTGAACTACGCACAACATGTGATATTTCAATTATATTGAAAATATAATGCGGAAAAGAAATAACACGGACACCAGGAATTTTGTTAACGAGAAAACCACAAATGCAGAAAAACCCCGGGACCTAGTCCATATTTGAACACCACACTGTATTAAGCCGCTACAGACACTAGCCTACTCCAAGTTAACCCAGTGGAATGTAGTTGAGCCTTAACCAATCTCACATTGATCAAGGTTTGATCGTGTTACTTACGCGCCTCTCGATCCCAGCAAGACTCTATGCACTTGACTTAGCTGATCTCACCCACAACTAAGAGTTGCTACGACCCAAAGTCGAAGACTTGATAAACCAATTTGTCTCCACGAAAGTGTCTATTGAATAGATATATATGTCTCCCCCGAAATACCTATGAGTTTTGTTCCGTCTTTTGATAAATCAAGGTGAACATGAACCAATTGATACACCGGACTTATATTCCCGAAGAACAACCTAATAATATCAATCACCTCACAATAATCTTTGTAGATGGGGCAAAACGAGTTGCTGGTTCTTACAGAATTGAGGATACGACCGTGCAGAGGAAACTCCTTGAACCAAGGCCTAACTTGTCAAACCTCACACGGATGCTTTACCAAAAAGGGAGTGCTTTTAATTCGAGAGATCAATTGTAGGACTCCGGCCTAAACCAAGACAATGGCGTTCGAGAGTCAATTTGGTCACAAGAGAGGATGGGTCGATCGTATGGAGGGAAGCCGAGAAATGTGTGAGATCAATGGTGATCGAAGATTGTAGGTGTGTTGTGTATTCTGCTGTGGAAGAAATAAGATAAGCTCCGATTGATTGAATTTGCTTTGTTGAGAGTAATTGCTCGGACATTGAGTTGTTAATCTCTTTGTTGTCGGTTTGATGAAAGATTGTTTTGTCCTTCAATCATGATTCGTAGACTTATTTATATTGCTAGAATTGTAAACACCTTTGATCCCATTAAGTGTGACGATTCTTTGAGTCAAAAGAAGTGGGGAAGTGGAAATCGTGTTAAAACCAGTTGTTCATCGTACGGAGGTTTGTTGATTTTCCATCCACTACTTTGCTAACTCCTCCAATCGATTGCACGACTTGCTCACATTCTCATCGTGTGTATGAACACACGTGTCGAGACCGCTGCACCAAAAACCCTAGTTAATATCCCCATGTGACACGCGATTGATGTCTCGTGATTGTGGAGTGCAAATGTACGTGTATTTAGTTAGTCGGTTGTTGACTTTACGGGACGATGAGTCCTTGTATCGCTGAGTCGAACGTGATTTGCAAATGATCAAAGACTCATGAATTGAACGTGTCTGTTGAGACAGAGGTATAATTCTCGAATAAATGTTGACAGTTAAGGTGAGCAAATATTGCTCATTTGATGAATTGTCGAATATTGATAGTTGAACAAATATTCCTTAGTCTGAGCAAATATTGCTCGTTTAATGAATTATTGGTAACAAGACCAAATAAAATATTAATTTAAAAAAAAAAAAATACCAGGCAACCGAGTATAATTAATTAAAATGTTGATCATGGGATCAACGTAAAATTATTAGCGTTTGAATGGAATTATAAACCTTGATTCGAAACCCCTAATTTTCGATCAATTGCTGATCAATTGATGATTTATTGAAAATCAACTACTTAAGTGAAGGAAGGAATAGGATACATGGGATGATGGGCCAGACCATGTAACGCCAGAGATGGAGTGAGCAAATACCAAAGTCTCTTGAAGACCGGTTGGTAAGATGATTAAATAATGGTTTAATCATTTTAGTAAAATAATGCTCGTCCCGAGCCTTAGGTGATAAACGTAATTATGAAGAGATGAGGGACAGGACCAAGGGGTCATGAAACCGAGCCATGGTTGGTCACTTTGGACGAATGAGGATCGTTTTGAAATTCCAAATTGTTTGGAAGAGTTTGAACCTAATGTGAACAAATTAGGTCAAATGATGAAAATGTGTGGGACCGGCTTCTTGCAAGCCAAAGAGCCAACCTTGGTCGGTCGAGATAATATGGTCATGTCGGCCAAAGTGTTAGTGTCTCGATCTGAGAACTTTTATATTTTCTAGCGCGCATTTGAGGAATCATTTGAAGTGTGGGACCGGCTATGGCCAAAGCATGGCCGGCCATTATCGCCCGGCCCCATGGCACTTTTCCTAATTTTATATTACTTTCATAATTTTAGGAAATACCATGAAATCTCAAGGAGTTTGTTGAAATAAAGGAGTTTTCCTTGAAGTGAATGAGGTTCCATGAAATGAAGGAAACAATAATAATTAATAATAATAAAATAAGGCGTGTAGGACCGCCACGACTAGGGCATGGTCGGTCGTCTAGGGCCCGGTCCCTGATTCTTCCCTAATTTTATATTATTTTCATGATTTGAAGGAAATATCATGAAATTAAGGAGTTTTCATGAGATGAAGGAAATAATAATAAAATAATAAGGAATCATGAGGTGTGGGACCGACCACAACTAGGGCATAGCCGGCCGGCTAGTAGACCCTTGGTCCCCATGACACCTTTCCCAATTTTATATTATTTCTTTTGGTGTGAAGGGAAAACACCATGAAACTGAGGAGTTTCCTTAAAATGAAGGAATTTTGTTCAAATGAAGGGATTTTCATGAAATCAAGGAATAATAATAAAATATAATAAAGTAGAATTAGGCGTGGACCGGCCACGACATGATCGGCTTCCGGCTAGGTGAGCCCATCCCCCTAGCGCCTTAGATAATATTTTATTTTTATTTTATTTTTCTTCCTATTTTGCATAGGTTCATCGTTCCTTCTTGTTTTGGAATGCTTGTTCGTGCATTCAGGTGCTCGTTAGTGCATTATTGTTGAATACACTTACACCATTTTAGTAGAGGCTTACTCGATAGCGTCTCAGATGCCCGTACGTTGAATATTTATTACTAACCCATGTAATTCTCATTGGGAAGAACCATGAATTGAAGTAACGAAATATTATGAATAATGTAGAATATTTTCCGAGATTGATTAATGAATCTAATGATTTAGAAATAATTAATTGATGGCTCTATACTAGTACTAGTACGATCGTAGTCTAGGAGCATTAATTATTCAGAATTGGCCGATATGAGCTTGTTGAGCGTCATATTTCATTGTTACATCCTGAAGACGTTATTGCTCTACACTAGCAGACAAGTTGTTTAGGAGCCCGTCCAATCGTTCGATTCTATATAGAAGTAACTACTGAAATTGCTCAGTATTCATGAGATATGTCGTTGCCTCGGTTGAGAGACCGCACATCCATATATGCTACGAGAGACAAGATTTCATTCGGGAGGTTCTTGCAGCATGAGCTTTCATGCTTCGATGAGAGACATGAGCCTCAATACTCATCCGATTGCTGGATCAGGAGTATATACAATTATGGTTTTACGATTTTAGCCATTGTCGAAAATCCACCATCTACAATCTTAATCGTATGGTAGTGAAACAAGATATTGCGGAATCACAAACGATGAGACGAAGATGTTTGTGACTACTTTTTATCTTGCCTATCGTAGAATAAATCTCGAGAAAATCTTAGAAGATAGTACTCAATACGATAGAATAAAGCAATATCAGAACACGCAACTACAGAGAAAATAGTTGGGTCTAGCTTCACAATCCCAATGAAGTCTTTAAAGCCCCGTTTGGGATTGTTTTTTTTCCAACCAAAAGCACTTTGTAACAAACTTTTACCAAAAATTGTGTTTGGTAAAAAAAAATTCAAAGTGCTTTTGGAGAGAAGCACTTTCATTTTAGGCCTGCTTTTAAAAGCTACTCAGCACTAGCTTTTAAAAGCTGGAAAAGCAGAAGCTGTGGACCCACATAATTCGATTTAATCGATTCTCTATTTTAACTTTGTTAATTTATTATAAAGACAAATTTTACCCTCAAATATAGTATATTTAACATTATATTTCTAACTTTTATTTATTTCTCTATTTTTTTTATTTAAAATAATAAATACAATAAAAATAATAAGAATAAATGAATAAAAACTAAATCCATGATTATTATTTTTTTAAACAAAGCTTTTGGTTGGTAACCTAGCAACAAGATGGGCTCCAACACCTCTTTGAATAGCAACTCCTAATCTATGAAAAATAAAATTGCCAAATCCACTACCAGCGTCATTGCTAACTAAACAATTTTTCAGACGCTTAAAAAAACACACAGTATCTTCGCCAAGTTCACCTAAAGTCGAAAAAGCTAATATACCCAAACCATGACCATGTGCAACACACTTGTCCAAGTATTTAGTGTGTTTACGTGAAACAGCACTAGATATAGCTTTTCCCGGGACAAAAGATCTGACACCTTCGTCGGTGAAGGGCGATACTCCTGTGACATCCATACAAACATCTTGTCCATTCTCCCAGTTGAGAACGAGAATATCAGCAGGCTTCAAATCTTTGTCATCATCCGTCAGGAAACCAAGAGGAACTTCCTTGCGTGCGGGTACACCATCTTTGTAACAAATATCAGTGACAACATCACGAACAATATCATGTCGAAACTTAGGACCTACATCTTTAGCACAATGAAGCGCATGATCCCCAAAGATGTCCATGGATTTGTTGCAACTTGGGCATAAGCCATTCTCAACAAACAGTGGGATACCGAGGCGATAACAAAGAACAGCTCTGAATTGTCTAGGTCCAAGGCACTGATTAAGCCCACTAATGGGTACAACCAATAAATAGTCTTGTGCATGCTTGACACGATTGCACGCCACAAAATAGAATCTCTTTTGGAACATAGAAAACCGATGGGATTTGCTTCTTAATCGCATCAAAGTAAACGATTGCCAAGGAGTGCATGGAAGGGGGGGGCAGTAACGTCGACACAGTAAGTAGAAGGTAGTCCACATACCTGAATAAAATTATGAAGATCAAATTGATAAGCAGGACCCTTGTCTGTTGAGAATGTATCACCAAGAATCACCTTTTGCACCGAAGTAGTCTGACTCTGAGAAGAAAGATAACAATAGGTGCCGGTATCAGCCATGGTGTAAATGCCAAGTCCACCATCTTTGATAGGAAAGGTAGCTAATCGCTGCTGTAAATAACCAAACCCCGCACCATCGCCAGTAATTAGAAGTCTCAAGTACTTAAGTAAATGATCATCGAAAAGAGCGTGGGCTGATTGCGGGGCTTCGAGGATTGGTAGTACGCATTGCAAAATATAATCTAGACACCAGTGCAATTGCGAAGTAATAACATCTCACTTTGGGGTCCTTGAGTTTTTGATTGCCGCCATTAGTTGAACAGTCTTATTCACCCGCTCAATAACATATTGCTAATAAAGTTCATATCCAAACTCACTGGTCCACCCAAAAGTTTAACACCATTATAAGGTCTACCAATATCAGCAGGAAAAACACCATCAGTTGTACTTCTGGGATCAATAGAAGGCCAAAAAACTTCTGTCTTCTTTATATTAAGATGTAAACCCTACACGGTCCTTTATTTCGATTATATTCAAAGCCTTGGCTACCTCCAAAGTATCCCCAATAATTGACGAGTCATCAAGGTACCAAGCGTGCAAGTCGAGTTTGCATTGAGATGCAATAGTCTTCACCAAGGGGTGAAGTGTCAATGCAAATAACAAGGGGCCGAGAGGGTTCCCTTGTTGAACTCAAGTGCGGAAGATAGAATATAATGGTCATAATAGAGTTTAGCAGTAGCATGTAACAAAATTCTACCCAGAGAAATACTCGGACAATGAAGACGAACTTCCTTGATGAGATGAGATCTACTCACCATGTTGAAGGCATTGGAGAAGTCAATGAGAAGCATTGACGTTTTTCCGAGTTACCTTTCAACTCTAGTAGGCGATTTACAGCATGTAAAATACCTTCTTTGGTAGGCACACCAACCCCGAATTGGTAGTCACCTAAATAGGACGACATATCTTTGCCAGAGAAGGCACCACCTTGGACACCAACCTCACAAACCGGTACCAACTGCAATTGGCCTAATACCACCACCCGGTTTAAGCAATGGAGTTAAGGGTGCACCGGCAATGAACTCACCCAACTCCATAGGCATTTACGAGCCAACCATAGATTGACAACTCCCGTAATCGAGCGGAGTAAATCATCCCTCTGGTGCCGCCATACCACTCATCACATCTACCAAATCTTTGTGCACGTAAACCATCTCGGCCGCACGATGTGCTTTTTGTAAAACTCTTGATAGCCCCCAAAGCGCCCGATAATCCTTTGTGATTGGGTCGAACATTTCTCCAACACCGGAATATCTCGGAAGAGGCGTCGGTGGGTGCTTTTCTTGCAAATAATGGTATGTAACCTCACTGCACGGTGCCACTCCTGATGAGGACAACATACGAATAGCAAAGAACGAAGTGGTCGCACTTATCTTCTTGACGAGGCCATCAAGTTAGCCTGCTCCTCGCTTCTTCAAATCTTCCATTTTAGGCCCAATAAGAACAAGGTTGTTGAAGCAACTTATTCACGGAATGAAGCGACCGTTAGGCTCCTTCCAAACAACAAGAGCTTGGTTGATGGTTTGTTATTTTCAAGCGTCTCATATTGCCCGACTTTTTCTCGGTGATCGTCTTGGTTTAAACAAGGTTATGTGCAAATTGGTAAAGAATAAGCGCAACCATGCATGGACAAGTTACTGGGTTAACAATAACCCCAAGACATACCTTCAACACCCGCGAGAAGGCGAGCTCCGCATCGATGAGGTATACATGTGACCGTTGTGAACATTTTTGAAACATGGTGTTGAGTAAAATCCGCAGACAGAAACCTAGCCACGTTAGCACCATCCTCTATAACAACTTCACAAGCAGCAACACTAGTGAAACTCGGGCATTCCACACTTAACTCATATGGTCTGTCCAAACCGTGGAGAAGAAAATCAACCTTAGCTCCAATTAGAGGCCCTGCAATGACCTCACCATGCACAACACCTTCTCTGCCTTTACACGGTTTCTTCCAGCCATGTCATAATGATGAACTCGAATTTTGAAAATATGTATAGTGTATGATTATCTAGTCTTTCATTAGTCCTCCAGCTTGTACTTCTGGTTCCACCTTGCATAGCTTTGATGATGTTTTTGTTACTACCCAATAAGTTGAAAGCTCTGCAATTGAGTTGAGAAGCCCAGTCCAGAGCATCCTGAGCATCTAAGCATTCTTCCTCTTCTCTTCCATGAGCCCCGGTCCCTCTGGTTTTTCCGCCAATGGTTTCTTCGCTACCAATTCCGTAGCCCCAGTAATAGCATCATAAACGGCTTTAAAAGTAAAAGAGATATTCGGGAGTGTGGTTTGATTCTCATCTTGATCACTCCGAATCGAGTTCATTTGTCACCGCGGAGTGCATGGTGGACATGTTCATGTGACTAAGAATACGAGTTCTGTGAATCTTGGGGCAAGGTTTTATATTCCAAAGCAGAGTCACACTCAGCTTTCCAAACAAACCGGCAAATGGTAGCACACATGCTTGCCCAAGACCCTCATTGAGTTGGAGGAATTCTTATAGAGAACCAACTACTGCACCACTCAGTTAAATTGTTAAAACCATTACAAGTAGTTTTAAGGTAGATGGAGCAATGAGCCCAAACAGCTTTGGAAAAGCTGCAATTCATAAGGGAGTGCTCACCAGTTTCAATGTGGCTATTACACAAGGTGCAAATAGGATTAACATGATAACTATACCTAGCAAGGTGACCACTAAAGGTAACGGGTTGTTTTTCATTTTCCAAATAAAAAATTTGTCTCTAGAAATAACTTTGTAGATCACTAATTTTCTTAGATAAAAGATCATTTGGTTGAGTCGATTTCTTGTCAAGGAGATTGTATAAAGACTTGCTAGTAAAGTTGCCTTGCGGATTGTCAATCCAACGTAACACATCCTCAGAATCTTTCTTAGGTATAATAAACAAGGTGAATAAGAATCTCAAAATTCCAGCCATTATCATTCCTTAAGTCTTTAACAAGAGTGAAGTCACTATGAACACCTAATGCAGCTAAGTTAATGGGTTTGCCTACATCATCAGGCACCCAATTATCTTTCCAGATGTTAACCTGATAACCATTACCTATTTGCCAAATGTTATACTCCTTAATAAGCATAAGACCTTTATAAACCCCTCATACAAGAAGATAAGATAACTCTTTCCTCGGCTCAAACTTGGTCCGAGCAACTTTCATTGAACGATTAGTCAATTTAAAGCGACATAAGAACCAATACTGTAACGATCAATTCATTTTAGCAAAGCAAGCGCAACAAGTTTTCTATTCTCAAGAGTCAAATATATCTAACTAGTATGTGATAGTGAAACCACCACGTAGAGGTTTCCATGAATTAGAGGAATACAATGAAAAGCATGACACAAATTGACAACCGGTGGATACTTCAACTCTTGGTTTCCAAATGGATGACGAGAGCAAGAGTTACTTAAGAGAAGATGGGGAATATATCATAGTGGAAACGACAAAGAAGAAGAACAAAAGAAGAAGAAAAAGAAGTTCACAAGTTAGATCGGTAGTGTATTGTTTTTATGTATTGTATTCTTACTTTAGCAATATTTGGTGTTATTTTCCTTCTAAGTAATCTACTTCAACTGCTACTCAAGTTTTTTTACGGCTGAGTGTGTAGTTCTGTATGAGTTGTTAATTAATAGTGCAAGATCTTTCTTTGTGAAGTATCCTTCTACTGAGAATGAGTATGGAGCAGTAGCTGCTATCACTCGCCACTTTTATGGATATTTGATGTATCCACTACTGCCGCACATGGGGTGTTTCTTCGCTGCTATCAGTATTGCAGTGTGTGCTATGTGACTACGCGTATTGGCTTGTGTATTATCAAACTCTATGTTCTATTGTTGGTAATTTAGGGCTGCTTTTGTTATCATCATTTGTGTGTGAATATCGGTTTGGAGATGGTAATGTTTTTCAGAAAAGTGCAGAGTGTAGACCACTGTTCTCATATGTACAGGTTTGCAGGTTGTAAGAATGCAGCTTGCATACTCTGGTTGTATTTTCTTTACTAAACTAGTATTGTTCTTGCAAAAAGACAGTTAACAGCTCCATTTGTGTGCTTAATTATAAAATGCTAGCTCTGTTACTTTTATAACACCCTTTTTTAACTTTCCTAATGTAAATGATATATCATTTTATTGCCTTTGGTCTCAAGCCCTGGGATGAAGGATGAGAGAAAATGGGACATTTCAGTTGTTATGGTTGCTATATTGGCCCACTTAAATTCTGCCTTGGTCTCAACTTGTGCATATTTGCTCTACATCTGCTTATATTAGTATATATATGCTCCCTCCCTTCTAACTTATAATCTGATGGTATACTTTTGCAATAATTCCCCAAACTTATTCATTTAGTTCATTGCAGGCATTGCATGCTTTGCTTAAAGTGGGTGGTCTTATAGAATGTATGTGATTGTTTACAAAGAAGAATGTATGTGATTACAGAGAATGCTTCGCGCTATTTGCGGCTCAGTCATCTGAGCATTATTTATTAGCATTACATTTTTTTTACAACTCTTATGAAGGGTTGTCATACGTTAGTGTATTAAAGAACCACGAACTTAACAGAACCTGTGATAGTGTAGGTATGGTTAGTGTTGTTATACGTTTCTATTATAAAAAAAAAAAAAAAAACCAAAACTTGTGAACTGTAAGGATGGTTGATGAGCTAGACATCCATGCATTAGGTTCATGTTCGAATCTCCCCTCTAACGTATTTTTCATTATCATATTTTTGTGTTCTTCAACAACACTTGTGAGAATTGTGATAGGCTAAGTCACTACACTTATGAAACAAAGTTGTTATACCTAAATGTCGTCACAACAGTTTTGCTAAAGGAGTTGTCGTTTGTTTTCTTAGCGCAACCCTTGTTCCTAAAGGTTGGTAGTGATGATATACGACAACTATTCCTTTGAAACCATTTGTAAAACATATGACTTTCTACGATGTTTAGAGAAGTGTTGTAAATCTCCAGTTGTAGATGTATATTTTTCCCGTAGTGCTATAAGTTACACATCTAATTAGCATGTGTAACTAGTAGATAGACATCCATTTAGATTGTGTAACTTATCTAATTAGCATGTGTAACTACTAGTTACACATCCATAGTCTGTCAATGATAGTTAGGGAATCATACACATTTTGGAAAGGGTTGTATATCTAAGAAATTTTCTCTTTGAAACAAGTAATGTTGATTATTGCTGGTTTAAATCATGATAAATTTATGATGCACAGTATCAGAAATATCAACAGGCACATGAGAACATAATCTAGAAGCTAAAGATTAAATGGAATTGTCACAACAATTTCAACTCTTTAAAGTAAGACGCATTACCTTGACTCACGAGCTCATTGATAATCCATTGAACTGTCAAATCTTGACTGTTAGCTCATTTTTCAGCTTGTCTCTTTTGTACATTGCCTGAATTTTACACAAAATAAGCATCTAAGATAACGAAAACCTATGATTTCAAGTTTAAATAACTGAAAATCTAGTACAACATACTTGGCATCCAACATTATAAGTGAATAGAGAGTGATAGCATAACAGAAAACAGAAGAAGAAACAAAATTAGAACTGCCATGAAAAGGAAAAAGAGAACCAAGACCTTCTAAAGGAAAGCTTAAGAGAGTGACAAATTGGCCGAACATATCCACCTTAAGGTTTCGCTGCATGGGATCAAGTAAATCACCTATCTTCTCATTATATATCTTTAAAAACAACAAAATGTTAACAGCTTATACACCACGGACTATATGTAAAGCTAAACTATTACTTCATTATGAAGGAAAAATAAGCAGTCAAAGCTTACTTCCAGAAATGAACATCGACACTGATAACTGGCCTGCTTCTCTCCAGAGTTTTCTTGTTCCTAACAATATAAGAAACAAATAAGTACACCTAACATCTGAAAGGAAAGACAAAATTCAATTTAAATCTATAACAAAAATGAGAGAAAAGCAATTATACTCTTTGAATCTCTGAGAATAGCATCTGGAAGATACGAGAAACAATGCCCTGGTTTCTACTTGGTGAGTGACCTTCAACCATAGCGCTTAGAGGACCCCACATAGTATAAGTTTTGCCACTGCCCGTCTTTGTAACGTCTTTGTAACCGACATATAATGAAATAGTTAGACATATTAAATCAAAATTCAAACCCTAAGCAAAATCTAGGAATCCAATCGAGAAAGCAAAGACAATATGTAGCAACTTTTTAATACCATGATCCATAGGATAAGACTATAGTGTTATAACTTGACCAAGGAATCATTTACTCCGGAACCCCCACCAATTGGAAGATGTCTTCCCGAGATATACAAATCAGTTTGAAATCAAGTTATGTTTGCCCTTATTTATCAACCGAGCCAAATGCATTTTTACAGAAAGTAAAATCAATAATTTCTAGAAGAAAGAAATGAAGAAATCAGGGAAAAAGCACATAAACCACATAATTAAATGCAATCATATATGCAAATTAAAGCAAATATGGTTGGTAGCTAAGTTTCTCTCAAAATTAGGGCATACCTGTGTAGAAGTTGAATCAACAACAGAATCAAAATTAAACACGCGATATTCCACAAAAATTGAAGTAGGGCTAACTTTACGAGCAGTCGGAAGATCTCTCTCACGCTTGCCTAACGGTTTTTTAGTCTTATTTTTGCAATAATCTATCAAAACAACAACAACAAAAATCAGAATCGAATCAACCCAAAATTTGAGTGGAAATAGGCCAAAAGAAATAAAATATATGAATCAAAGATGATTTTACCTTCACGATGGATCGGAGGAAGAGCGGCTGATTTATCAACTTGCTTCGATCTAAAACTAAGACGTCTCACCGAAAACTAACCGATTTCGGTGATTTTTTATAACTGGAGAAGAAATGTAATCATTATCTATTTGAAAATTTGGATCTCGAAGGATGAGTGTTTTGATGATCGATCTATTTGATTGATTTCATCTTCGGTGACATATGTAGCCAAGAAGATCTAGGTAGTAATTTACGGATCGATTGTATTAAAATTTCTCACAGTAGTTTGTTTTCAGAGATCTCTAAAAATGGTGCCATGATTTTCTCGATGGAGTGAGAATCGTTTTCTTGCTCTCTGCAATCGTTTTCTTCGGTTTGATGAAAGAACCCTAATTTTCTTCAGAGCAGAGACGAGAGAGAAGTGAGAGAAAGTGAAAATGAAAATGAATCTGGAAATGAAACATATAGCCTATTTCATTAGGTATATATTAAAGGGCATTCTTGGTATTCTGAATTTCCCATAACCCTAAACTTTATTACCAAGCCTTGAAATCTAAAGTTCTAGGCCTAGAAATATTAAAAAGTGAAAGTATGGAGTTGATAGGGAGGATCCATTTAGTGGGGCTTCTATATATTGAACCCATAAAGTAGGGGGGTTCTAGTATTTTTCACTTTTGGCTATCTCTTGGGCGAGAATAGATGAATCTTACTAAAGTCATTTTTGTTAGTGACTGCCTTCATTTGGTGGATTTCGTAAAGGAAGGCAAAGGTGATATAGATTGGCACTGCTGCGATCTATTAGAAGAATGTCGGATTTCCCTTTCTAGTCGTTTTAGTTTTAATGTTGTTTATTTTAAGAGACTCAAAAACAAACTTCTTGACCGGCTTGCACGTCGGGCTAGAAAGTTCTACTTGAAAACTTCTTGGGTTTCTATTCCTCCCTTTCGGACAATTTGTTGAGGAAAGAACCTTTAGTTGACGTTTGCACTTTCCTTTTAAGTTAATGCAATAGTGTGTTTCTCAACAAAAAAAGATTCATCCTCTCTAAGCTTTATTAGCTAAAGAGTTTGCAATTTCAAATATTTTCACTGCCACCTATTAATGGGCTTACAAGCCACTACTTATTTAGTTATTTTTACGGAAAATGGGTCATTTGTCCAAAAAATTTAAAACATGGTTCAAATGGACGAGTAAAAATTATTATGGGTGAAATGGACACAAAAAAATAGCAAGGATGAAACTGGATTCATCCCGCTTAAACTTAAAAATAGCGAGGATGAAACTGGATGCATCTGATGTAAATTAAAAATAAGAAAAAGAATTTGAAAATGGGTAGGATGAAACCTGTTACATCCTGGCTATTTTTATATTTTGTCCATTCAAACAAGATCAAAACCTAGATATCTTTTTCACCCAAAAATTATTGATTTTGGTCTTTTTAACCAATTTTATGTTATTTTTAACTTCAAGGACAATCCCTTGGTTAACCCAATGAACACTAGAGTCTAGGATTGGTTTCACCGTTTCATCTATAGATTTCCTACCAACTGGCTATGAGACTCAGAAGATGATTTTTCTGTAGCCCAGCATATTAGCCCATTTCACAGCTTCTTTCTTTGCAATAAGCTCGGGTGTCGGGGCAGCTTGCCTCAGTCCCAAACGGCAAACGACATACAAGCAGAAGTCATGATAAAAGGTCCTGGTCTCGGAAGAGATGCAGCATTACGAGCCTTTCATAGAAGTGGTATACTATTAAGTTTCGAATGAGATGTAACCCTGCGCCACATAATGGATGTAGACCTCCTAAAAAAGACGTGTGTAGAACTAAGAATCGAACTGATTCCAAGAGAACCAAATGATTCAATAATACTTATGATCCAAAAAAAATTACTATGCTTCAGTCCCCCATCTACTCAGAATCTAGAGCAGACAGTAAGCGTCTTTTTTATGACCGTTTTATTTTGTCTCGGCTTCAGTCCCCCATCAATCAAGATTCTTTCAAAAGTTTTTTTTTTTTTTTTTCTTCGTGGGGAAATTATTCTTTTTCGAGGAGAAAGGTTGATCTGTGGGGAAAGTATTGGATCTTATTAAAAAGAAGATGAAGAAAGAGACAAGGCCCTAACAAAATAAAACACACACTCGTAGATTGCACCAATTACAGCTTCGCACTTCACAGTTAGTGAATAAATCTCTGAAAGAGATGCACGTGCACCTAAATTATTCATACAGTGAGCTCCATTGATGTATTCTGAAAATCACCTCACTGTGATGGTTTCTGTTTCTCTCTGGCTTTTCTTTGTTATTACTCGCTTGTTCCTTTCACACTTTCCTATCTAGCTGACTCCTTCGTCAACATGTCAAGATTTAAGTTAATCCACCACGTTCCACTGCTCACACTCGATGACTCCAGACGAAATAGCCTTATATACTTCTTGCAAAACTGCAGTTCAGCAATAATAGTGCTTTTAAAGTTACCCAAAATAACAATGTTTTCCAGAAAGTAATTTGGTAAATTTGGACTGAATCGTAGTTTCCCATAACAGGAAGTCTTTTAACGGCTGACAACTCTAGTTGAGTAGCCTATATAGGCCCTATCTATAGCAAATTCACCGCCGCTCGCTTGCTCATCGTCTCTCTACCATAAGACCACAAACAAAACTTTTAGGCATCCAAGTGAGCAGCAAGCGCTATGGCTTCTTCTTCTTGCGTTCACCTGCTCCGTCTTGCTCCAATCCATCCTTATCAACAGCAAACCTTCAGAAAACCCAAATTCTTTTTGTCATCTATGATCAGCGTTCCTTGCTCTTTCCCTTATCCTCTTCGAATCACCGGCCAGAAACACAAACTCCAATTTCTTTCACCTAAAACAGTACAATACACTAACTCGTTCGCATCAAGGAATACAATCAGTAAGGCAACCTTTTTACGTGAATATACCACTGCTTCAAAAATACTTCAAAATTTTCAGCTGCGGAGATATGTATTCTAGTATTTGTATACCTCATCCCGTTCTTAAACAAACATCTATCCACTATGTTCCCATCCACTATGTTCCCACTTTTAGAATATGCAGCGAGTCCTGTCATACCATTGTTAAGATTCTATCAATCATTACACACTTTTGATTTGATTCTGCTTCTGCTTCTTTCTTTCTTTGTCGGTTTCGTAAGATTCAGGAGTTGCATGAATGAAAGAAAAGATTGCATGGGTATTGCGAGTAGTATTAAATACTCTTCACAAGCAAAGGTTATGGATTCCGTGCTTGTTATTGCTTCTTTAGTTCGCCCGTTTTTGTTGACGCCGGATCCTTCGGCATTCGGGTTCCAGGTTCAACTCTTGAGTGTGAGTATTATGATGCTAAGTTTGCTTTCTTTATGCGTTTGGTAATTGTGTCGTTGCTAGTGATTGATGTGTATTGACAACTCTATTTGCAGGTTATATAATTAGTCCCTTTATTTAGGTCATGCATGAGCAATATCAGTATCTTCTACTGACTCTTACATTTTTGATTTGCAGGTTCTTGAATTAATTTGTATCCAGACATGCGTACATACATGTTTAAAATACTGGAGGGCTGTCCAGCTGGTTGTGCGTTCATCTTTAAAATACTTAGGGCTGCTGTCCAGTGGGTTGTAGGTTCGGACGCGTCCTGTCCCTCTACGCTTGCCCAAATCATGGAGGTGGTTCTTAAGACCAAGGAAGATGAAGGTCGACGTGAGGGGAAATCGTTGGTGCTGAAACTTTTAAGA
This sequence comes from Papaver armeniacum, assembly GCA_023531295.1. NCBI lineage: Eukaryota > Viridiplantae > Streptophyta > Magnoliopsida > Ranunculales > Papaveraceae > Papaver > Papaver armeniacum. Next base: position 73,725 of record JAJJWW010009521.1, read on the forward strand.
GCAAACAACAGTCTTTTTTTAGTGACGTGGATTTCGCTAAAACATGCAACAAATATATATTATCCTCATGTCAAAGCTGTTTAAATTCATTGTCGGTTCTATTTAAGATGGCCAAAAATCACAGCCTGGAGAGTTACGATCCCCCAGTGGACGAACAAATATCTCTAGAAACCGATAACCTTTTTATGGTTGCTTGACATTCTGGAAGATAGACATGCAGCTGAGGAGTTTGCATTGATGTGGGCTAACCAACAAGAGCTTGCAAACCTGCACACAAAAACCAGGACGCGCTCTCGCCATCTCGTTAGCTGCATAACAACACGATTGCTTGTTGGCATAGGAAATGGGGAAATCCTTCTAGCAAAGGGCACCCGTCAGCTGCTATTACAGACATGGTTTCAGCCACTAGTTGATGATTACTCTCGCTTACGAAAACTTGAATCATTTGATCCCCAAGTGGTGGAAGAAAATATTGAGAGGGCAATATTACAACTTCCGGAAAAATATCAGCGGAGTTTGCGTTGGCGTGGTATGGATGTTTCTTGAAGTACGGTGAGAACTGTCCAGATCTTCGAAAAGCCTTTCAAGACTGGTGCAGAAGAACCCTTTAGCAAAACATGACCTCCACATCTCATTCGCCCTCCTTGTATCATTTTTTGAATGACATGTATTATAGTACCACAGTATATAATGTTATAAACGTTTATTTATGTTAATAATATCTAGGGTAAATCCCCGTTTATTACCGGGATGCCCTTGTGTCTAGCCTATATAAATAGAGGTTGTATTCTCCCTTCTTGGTTACACACATTAATAAGAATTCTCCTTCTCTCTCTATTTTTCTATCTTTTACACTACGTAATCAGACACGAAGCTCTACTAGCTAATCGGTAATTTTTTTTCTTTCTAAACCCTAGTTTTCTTTTGTATTTTATTTTTTTTTCTACACAAAAGAATCTCTCGGGTTTAATGGTTTGGTTTTCATAATCAAATCCACGATCTAACAGAGAAAACATAGACTATACCCGGCCCAGAAGTACCTAGATATACTCATGATGGGTTTTCATCAATAAAAAGAACCTTATGAATCTCTCTCTGTACTACTTATGTACACGTAAAGGATTCATATAATCTGTTCTTTTTCAACAGTACAATCTATGTCAGTCCGTTACGGTGCATATCTCTACCGTCAGCAACATCTATTTTTATTTTACTTATCTTTTTGTTCTATTTTTCTTCCCACGTTCTTTTCACATCAAAAGTATAGTTCGTGATTTTCAGATCAATTGAAAGTCACTGGATATATACTTTCAATATGTTGACTCTTTTAATAACTTGATTATTTTTTATTATTATTTTTTTTACATCAACAGATTATCCTAATGCTTTCAAATCAATTGAACTCATTGGATAATTATTTCACCCGTTGACTCAATATGCTATTTTGTCCTATATGACAATAGTAGCACATGCTAAGGGTATGCTGTTTTAGTTTTCTCTGGAGGCTCTAATTTATTGAACAGTTGCAGTGTATACTTGAACAATATGGGGAAAGCTTATATAGTCCCTATTTTTTTCTTTTTTCTACTGTTATCTGTATTATCGCTTGAAATAACGTATAATAGCACTTGAACTTGAAGTGATCGTCTGTATATTAATAATTTGTTGGTCATGTCTGGCTATGCCGTCTAACCAATAATTTCTTTTTATTATTATTATTTTTCTTACATACGTGCTTCACAAATTTATTGGTCATGTCTGGCTATGCCGTCTAACCAATAATTTCTTTTTATTATTATTATTTTTCTTATATACGTGCTTCACAAATTTATTGGTCATGTCCGGCTATGCGAGTCTAACCAATAATTTCTTTTATTATTATTATTATTTTTTTTTCTTATATACGCACACAAATTTATTGGTCATGTCTCGGCTATGCCGTCTAACCAATAATTTTATCTTATTTTATTATTTATTGTGCCATGTTTAATATTTTTTTTTTTATTTTATTTTATACTCGGACAATGTCCAAACTCTCTAACCTCCGGACTTCATGGCCTTGACATTACCGAAAGAACTATTTGTCATGGATTTTGGATGCGAAGTGCACCTTAGTGCCAAGACTTTGGGAAACACTATTGTTCGACAACAACAAAGAATTCGAGGATCGCAAAGAAGCCTTAATTTTTTCTCCGTCATCACCTTGACGAGGCTTTGAAGTCCCATATCTTACGGTGAAAGACCTGCAGTACACTTTGTGGACAGAGTCAAAGATCGTTTTGATCATCGAAGATAATGATTTTACCTCGTGCAAGGTATGAGTGGATGCATCTGCGCCTCCAAGATTTCAAGAGTGTAAGTGCATACAATTAGACTTTTTCAAATTGTCTCTCGTTTAAAACTATGCGGTGAAACAATTATCGATGCTGATCTTTTGAGAAGACTTACTCCACCTTTTCATGCTTCAAACATTTTGCTTCAAATGCCAATATCGTGAAAGGCGATTTAAGAAATATGGAGAGCTTATCTCTTGCCTTCTAGTAGAATGAAAGGCGAATAATGAGTTATTACTCAAGAACCATCAAAGTCACCTGAAGAAAGTTCAATAGTTGCTCCGAGAGATAACGCAATGCAAGTCGCGTCAATGCAGCCAAAGCCGTGGGAAAGAACAGGGACGTTCATTAGGTCCTAAAAAGCCAACTTCAAGAAGAAGGCCGGGTAATAATTCCCATTATCGAAGGAAGAAGAACGTGTTTCCAAAACACAAAGGCAAAAGCTGTAAAGTCATTCAAAGCACCATGAAAGTGTTTGTCACTGTTGTGGTTCAGGGCACTGGGCAAATGTTTGTCGTACTCAAGGCACCTTGTTGATCTTTATCGGGGCGCCTATTAAGGGGAAAGGAAAAGAAGGTCAAAACCAATTTTCCCAATATGACATACCAATGGATATTGCCCATCTTGATATTTCTGACTTCAAGAATGATGGAAATGAGATTGAAGACACGGATTCCATTTTCAAGGATATCTGAGTTTATTTGTTTTATGATCAGTTCTTTTTAGTAGATTGAGTAGTAGTTTGGTTTGAATAAGTGACAATGTTTTGTCATATTTTTTAGAGATTATTTTTCTTTTAGGCTTGATTTTAATGTATTAGTTATTGAAATTCTCTTTAGTAATGAAATTATCTTCTTAGTATTTATACTCCATAACTTATATTATTGTCTTTATTTTTCTAAAGGGATATGGATATTGCTAATGGAAAGCCGAAAACAAGTGAGCGAAGATATATGTCTTATTGACGGTGCAACAACGCACACAATTTTTCGTAACAAAAGGTTTTTTTCTCATTTAACGTTAGCTACGGCCAATGTTACTACAATTTCAGGGACTTCTAATCTTGTTGAGGGACATGGAAAAGCATCGATAATACTTTAATGGTACAAAAAATCCATGTCCAAGATGCCTTTATTTTCAACAAGATCC
>JAJJWW010009522.1:0-17083 GCA_023531295.1 Papaver armeniacum
TTCGAAAATACACACGCGGTGTTTTCTTGAGGTTCGAAAATACACCTGCTGATGTTCTGCTTGAGGGTTCGAAAATACACTGCGCAGTATTTTCTTGAGTTTCAAATTATATACGCGAGTATTTTATACGGAGCTGAAGTGCGTCTGCAGATCATCGTTCTTGGGTTCAAAAGTATATATGGAGGCACTTTCTACGGAGTTTCAAAAATTGCGCACTTATGTGATGTCTCTTCCCGGAGATGAAAAGTAAGCTATATGCGATATTTCCTACGGGTTCGAAAGTCATATGAAGCACATGTGCTGATGTTCTTCCTGGGATTCATATCTGAGGTATTCTCCGAGTTCGGCTCTGCTGCACATGATGTTTTCTTAGGGGTTCGAAATTATACGCGAGTATTTTATACGAAGCTCGAAGTGCGTCTGTGATGCATCATGCCCGGGTTCAAAATTATATATGGAGCACTTTCCTACGGGTTCGAATAATATATACAATATTTCCCTATGGCGCATACATACAGTACTTCCACACAGAGACCACGCCAAGAGAGTATATATATGCGCTGATATGTTAATGCCAGCATCAGTTTTTACCTACATAAGGGAAACAAAAGAAGTAATGGAAGGCGTACTGGAAGCGGGTAGTTTTCTTTGTGACTCTTGCCCCACGTGCTGGAGTATAGAAAGAAAGGATAGCAGATGGGGGTGCAGCAGATGAGAGAAAGGATTTACATATATATGTAAGGGACAGAAGATTCTAAAATAGGGAAGGATTTGCCTTTACCAAAAATCGTCACGGGCTCCTACTATGAACGCCTTCAATGCGCTAGTTGCGCACGGTGCCCTCGAGCCAAGCACGCTCGGCTTCCCTACCTTGGCCAGGTCCACTTTGGCCGTGGCCAGCTCGACTCCCGCTGACTTCCCGATGTCGCCCAATGTGCGTCAGCCCCGCCAATGGTGCAGAGCTGGCCGATGAGTCACGCACCTGCCAACAACCATGGCTTCCACCTATAGGTCCTGACTACACCATTCGGCTGTCAAACCCGGCTCGCGACTTCCGGCGTCGCCCAAGTTGTCTGGCCCCCCACGGTGGCAGTGCTTGTCGGCCCGATAGCCACAGCACATCCGCGCGCAAGCATGGCTTCGGCGCGCCGTGTTCCACAGCCCATTTGCGTGATGGCTTTGACTCAACGACGTCCCAGCGTCGCCGGCAGTTGTCTGGCCCCACCCCGGTGCGGCAGGCTTCCCAATGGTAGCCATGATCACGCACGCGAAGCACGGAGAGCTTCCACGCGCTGCGGCGGTCGCTGCTGCCGCGCTGATGAAACTTCGACTCACGCCTTTGACTGCCCCAGCGTCGCGGTTGTGCTGAGCCCCCTGGTGCGCCGGCTTCGATGGCGGCCCGCAAGTCACGCACGTGCAAGCCACGCACAAGCTTCCACGCTGCACGCAGGTCCCGCGGCTAACCTGATCAGCTTTGACTCATGCCCGAAACTTCCCAGCGTCGCCCCAGGGTGCACTGGCCCCACCAACTGGCTGCGGCCCTCCAGATTTGTCGCAAAAACTACGGAGGCGAGGATTCCGAATCCTACTTATAAAGGTCGGACCAAGCCTCGCTCAGTTACTTCTTTCACGGTTGCGTTTGACTGATATCTTGTCACACATCTGTACGCTTGCCTCGCAGCCAAAGCCCTGTTAAGAAGTCTAGCGGGGGACTTAATGTTGATGGTGGTTTCAAACAAAGGGGGTATCAATGGCAAAAACACCATGACCTAAGCGTTACCGCAGCACATTCAACTTCCAGGACATTTAACTCGAGTGTGCGATAATTAATGAGGGTATTTTTCCAAAATACCGGATTAGGGTGCTTCGACGCAGACCCCTAATTCCAAAGCGGCCCGGCAATCTTTAGCACCATGGCAACAATGCAAACCAAGCCACTTTATACGCACCATGGCAACAATGCCAAACCAAGCCGCATCTTTGCGCATCATGGCGACAATGCCAAGTAAACGCATCTTTTGCGCGCCCATATATGATGCCAAACCAAGCCAGCATCTGCTGCAGCCCATGGAAACAATGCCATGAGACCGCACCACACGCGCCGCAACATGATGCCAAACCAAGCCGCATCTGCGCACCACGGCAACAATACCAAACCAAGCCGTACCACACGCACCATGGCAACAATGCCAAACCAAGCTAGCATCTTTGCAGCATTGCAGCAAATGCCAAACCAAGCCGCACCCTGCGCACCCAGCAACAGTGCCAAACCAAAGCTAGCACCTATGCCATATGCTTAACAATGCCAAATTTGCAAACCGCTACTCACATGGCCCACGCCAAATGCTGGCGCCCTAAATTCACAAGACTTGCAGCAACTAGGTCAACATGGCACTTACGTGCCATTGCTTTTATAACACGTGCGCAGCCTTATTTCCAAGCCCAGCCCATGCCTTTGGCCCCACGCCAAACATAGCGCCCCTAGGCTTACGGGGCTTGCAGCTAGGTCGCGGCAATGGCCGCGCGTGCCATTGGCACGTGCCCGACACGTACCGCAAAGCCGTGACCCTCAGCCGCTATGCCTTTGGCAGCAAATGACACTTGACGCCACAGGTTGCGAGACTTGCGATCGCCCAAATCGACTTGGCGCCACGTGCCGTGGCACATGCCAACACGATGTCCCGGCAAAGCCATGGCTCCAAGCCGGCTATGCACCTTTGGCCACACGCGAACATAGCGCCACTAGGCTTGCAAGACTTGCGACTGAGATCGACATGGCCGCACGTTGCCATTGGCACATGCGAGCACGTGTCACGCAAACCGTATTCCAAGCGCTATGCCTTTGGCCCACGCCATGACATAGCGCCCCCTAGGCTGCAAAGACTTGCAAGCCCAGGTCGAGCTTGTAGCGCACGTGCCACGTGGCACATCGCCAGCACGTGCCGCAAGCCATATTTCCAAGCCGCTATGCCTTTGGCCCCACGCCGACACTATAGCGCCCCCGGAGTACAAGACTTGCGGCTAGGTCGGCTGCGAGCGCACGTGCCATTGGCACATGCCGAAAGCATCATGTACACGCAAGCCATGTTTCCAAGCCGTCTATGCCTTTGGCCCACGCGAAATATAGCGCCCCCAGGTTTACGCAAGACTTGCCGTCGGTCCTTGTACACGGCCGTGCGATGCCATTGGCACATGCCCGACACGTGTCGGCAAGCCATACTTCAATGGCCCATGCCTTTGGCCACATGAAACATGGCGCCTAGACTTGCAAGGCGTGCAACTACCGGCCAAGGCGGCCGCACGTGCGGGTTGGCACATGCCACACATGCCACTAGCGACTCTACGCATTTACCTAACTTACGCTGCGTGGTGCACCTACGCAGCCGCAGGCATTCCGCACATGCCATTGCGGCAGTACCACAGCGCGCCACTAGCGAGCACCACTTGCACTCGGGGATGCAACCAGACACTCGGACACATCGACAAGGCGGGGATGCTTCATATGAATTGGGGGCCTAATTATGATTTCAAATTAGTGTTAACTGATTTTTAAGATTTGTGTTTAGTAAAGGGTAAAACAGTCTTTCCAATATCGGATTAATACGCCCCTCAAAAAATTGGGGTGGAAATAAAATATCATGGCCCCAATTAAAATGTCTGGCCCCAATCAATCCAGGATAACTATTTCATCGTGTCAATTTCACTGAGGTATCTTCCTGCTTTCAACCTAGCACCACTAGGGAGCCTGTTTTCTAAAAAGGACAGTTGAGATTGACCCACCTATTCTGTCCTGTCCTGTCCTGCTACGTTAACGTGCGTCTCCCATGGTCCACTGAGCATTAATTCATATTCTGTGGCTATTTTCTTCAACGTGTTCTTTGCCCGGCAACTCAACTATTTTAGTCATACTTCTCAGACCAACATTGATTAGCCGACGCTCCAACAGCTGAGCCGGGATAATAGGGGCAGCCGCCGAGCTGGTCCAGTATTGGGATAATACGTGACATAATTTGGCGATCCTACAGCCTACGAATTTGGGGTTAGTACTCTCCCTCCGTCCCAATATATAGGCAAAGAAATGAGTTTCTCTTAGAATAAAAAAAAACTTTGATTTCCTACATATCCATCCTCTTTTCTGTCTTACCCTTTGTACAATTTCCAACATTAGAGACATTAACTTAATTACAGTAAAACTTCAATAAATTAATAATGTTGGGACTGCCAAATTCTATCAATTTAGCGAAGTATTAATTTATCGATAAATTAATAAGTTATTAAATTATCGAAACATTCTAAGTTTAAGTTTCAAAAATAAAATAAAACGAAATATTTAAATTAACTTAAAGATTTCCCATAACAACAAATACACCAGAAGGTTATGAAACTAGGAAAATTAAGTCCGAAAAAATCAATGTCCTGCGAGGCAATTAATACTTACCGTCATGGAGATGTTCAACAAAAGTTAATTGCAAATTGTTTCCAACATTGTAAACTTTCGGTCACAAGAAAATGAAGATGTGCCGGTCGTTGAAGATGAAGGTATGAATGAACTTGGATTTATAATCAATGAGTTGAATTACCGTAATCAAATAAATGTCGACGTTTTTGCAAACTATCCAGGTGAAAATGATAATAAAAGATTTTAAATTTGGACAGAGATTTAAGAAATTATTGGGGAGTGTTATATCAAATCCCTAAGAAGAGGAACTAAAGGATGATAGTTGCGTTGTGGAGCCAGTTTCTTTCTGGTAAAAAAAAAAAATCTTATCAATAGTAAAGCTAAATGATTTCCTTCTACGATTTGAAAAAGGCACTCCTGAACTCCTCAAGGGACTACAAAATATCATAGATAAAGTCCAATGTTGCATAAATGTGAATAAGAAACAAACAACTTTGGAATTTTATTTTAGTAAGGCATCATAGTATAGTGCTATTATAATGATTATTAATTTATATTTCAGTTGGGCCATACTGGACACTTAAAATTTCTATTATCTTATAAATTTAGCGAGGTTATTAATTTAATAGAAAACAGAACCTACAATTGGGGGATATGAAAACTAATTGGGGGATATGACTAAATGACAAAATAGGGATCCAAATATCCTAGCTGGGTTACCCCTTATATAATTAAATTATTAATTCCTAATCTAACCCTCCCTAATCATAATTAGTAATTTATCCTGATTAGTAAAATATTAATGATTTGGGGGATATAATTTGTGTATTTATGTTTATTTGAATTTGTGTGGGTTAGTTGTGAGTAGAATGAGGGAAAAAAATTTTGAGTAGAATTTTTTTTTTTTGAAAATGGAAGATGATTGTGATGAGAGACTTGCAGCTGCTGAATCTTTAGCTCAATTACAACAACAATCATATCTTCAATCTTCGATTAATGATAAAAACTCACAATTGAGTGGATTTTTTTTTTTTGAAAATGGAAGATGATTGTGATGAGAGAATTACCGCTAATAAGAGGTTGAAAAATTGATTTTTTTTCTTTGAATCCACCATTGTTGCAGCTGAAAAAGCTTGGTGTCGGCATGGTATTCAACTAAAAACCCATGCGGGCAATTGTTGGAAATGTTCATGCATGGTAATCTAGTTTTCGAGCATCCAGACATGTTAAAGATAGTATTTTGCTTAAATTTCTATGCCTAACAGGATGAAAAGTATCGAGAATGTTGATTTTTTTTTCACTTGACTACCGGCATTGATAGGAAATTCTCGAGCATGCTGGGTACCATGTTCCTAAGATATGGTCTTCATCAATTCCGGCATGGTCTTCATCACTTCCGTTTTGAATTTTTTCTGGTAATAATCGAGTCCAATCTTAGGCATGGTGGGTTGATATGAAGACTATAAGGTATCATGATACGGGCATGGTCTTCATCAATTCCTAAGATGGTCATCATCACTTTTCAACATGATCTTCATCACTTAGAATAAAAAAAAATTGGTTTCCAAAGTGAAGAGAAGAGAATTTGATATATAGTGGGGAGAGTTTAGAATTTGAAAGGGAATGGGAAATATTTGGGTTTCAAAGCTCCACCCCTAAATAAGATTAATAAGAAGTGGAGATGGAAATGGGGGATATGATTTTGTTTTTTGATTTTAATTTTGTGGGAAGGGTATTTTAGTATTTTCATAACCAATGGTCACCCCTTAGCCGAAATCATGGGTTGGGGGAAGTAATTCATATCCCCCAATTAGTTTTCATATCCCCCAATTACGCGTTCATTTAATACACTGGCCAAATTCGGGACCGGTAAAAAATATTATTTTAGCGAAGTTATTAATTTATCGCGGATTAATTTATCGAAGTTCTACTGTATGGTGATAACTACCTATAATAAATAAGGGTAATTTATGAAAAAACCCATTTTGGAATTGAAAATCTGCCTATCTAATGGTACTACAAATTTTTAAAACTCCGCTTATATAATAGAGACGGAGTTTATTTTGGGATGGACATTGATTAGCATGTCAGAAAGTAATTAAACTAACCTCCTCCGTTATCTGCATTCATTTACATGAACATAAATAAGTTTTACAATATATTGGGAACATAAATTAACCATTTCAATATACTCGTATTTTTTACAAGATTTGGATGACATTGTTAACTCATACAGGGGAGCTTAGTTTTAAATTCCAACATTATGGGTGGTCGTAGTCATGGCACCACCATATTTCAGACCACCCAATGTCGCTTTTCAATGGCCGTAGAACTTACGTGTGGCTAAGTAATGCATGTGACTACGTGATCCAATTTGATTCCTTTACATACTTCCAAATAAAAAACATTACATATCATGCGCATGAAGTGGAATTTTAATAGTGTTTTTCATCCCGTTTGTTGTCCTAAATTTAGATTTAGATCGTCTGCCAATCTACTAATTGCTTTTTACGATTAAATTAGATTTTTAATTATGTTCTTTCTAATCAAAGAGATTGTAATTATTTTTGATGGGAAGATTAAGCAAAATGACGTACGTAATCTTCAGCACCACAGTTTTGTTTCTCTATCTTTAAATCAAAAGTGAACATGGGTACTTCAAGTCGACACATAGTCTAGATAAGGTACGAGTGTTTGATGAAATCCTCCTCTCAAGAACAAAAAGATAAGGTGTGAATGTTTACCATTCAATCATTCAATGTATCAATTTATGAATTCGCTGAGGGAATTTATTTTCTTTTTGATTTTTTTTTTTGAAGCATTCTTTTTGATACTTGTACCGGTCATTATTTTTATTTTTTTGTCTAATAGAAAGTTCAGACCAAATTAGTAACATTTAGCGATGAAAACATGATTGAAAGTTGAGGTAGAAAAAAATAATGCTTGTTCCGAGTACCTAAAAAAGAGATACTATCATTTTTAAAAAAGAGATACTATCATTTTTATTATTGTAGCCTGTAGTTTTTTCCAGAAACGAAAGTGGTAGGATGGATTAATTCTAAAAAATTTAAATGAACTTTAAAAAAAAAGAAATCAAATAAATACAAATTAAGAAAATGAATTTGGGTGCATTTTGGAAATTTAGGGGCGGATGGAGCACTCCCCGGTTCCTTCGATATATATAGATATAGTATTCTTCTTTTTTTGGGACAATCAATATATTTCAATTCATTCAAATCAAAACGGTGATTACATGTTCGCTTACAAGAATAACAAAAACATCAAAATACAAGATAATCAAAACCCTCATACATATAAGGACATCAACTAAAAGTAGACCGCGAAGAGAAAGAGCGATAAATCGCAGAAATATCCAAAAAAAAAAAATGTATAAGGGAGAGATGATGGTATATCTGGAAATAAATTCCGACCATTTAATCTGATTGTATTCTTCTTCGATAAGAGAATGTGTGCATTCACTCTGTAGTTTTTAGTCACTTCTGAAGTTACTTTCTACTACCAAAATAAAAAAAGAAGGATACTTGTCAGAGAGAAATTTCGAGATTTCTCTTGCGAGTTAAGTGTGAAAACATGCTTCACTTAGCATATGCTAAAATTTATTGTCAATTTAATCTCACATCTTCAAAGGATTGCGTTGGGAAAATAAAAGTAAAAATTCGAGGATTCTTCATGTTATTTGAGTGTAACCGTGTAAGTTTGACGTCCGAATCATTTCATGAAACTTTTTCTCTGTTTCTCTCTGAACTCTCTGTAATTCTAGCAATCAAAGTCTTTCCCAGCTCAGATCGGCTCCCTTGGAGCAGATTTGAGCAGCAAAAGCTCAACCCGTTTTCAATCTTAGATTAATCTCTTTTATTTGCCCCTTTTACAGTTTTTTCCTTCGATTCTTAGTTTTGAATTTGTTCGTTTTGTGGTTTCAAACAACCGAATCCAGATATAGATCTATTAGTAACTTTTTTTGAAACTGTTTCTTTTTTCTTCTTTTAATTTCTTACTAGTTTTGATTTCAAAATTAGTTAAAGAATCATTTTCTTTTTCCTTAGTTTTGGTTTCTGTGCATTTGGGTTTGTGTCTTTTATTTTCTTCTTTTAATTAAAGACATGCTCAATTGGAAGAAAATGGTTCTCTATGGGCAAAATCAGATCCAGTAGCAACAAGAACATCATCAACTCTATCTAAGGAAAAAAAAACAACAAAAACAAGATCAAGATCATCAGCACATTCATCTGCTATAACAACTGGTAAAACGACTCCAACGCTGATCCAGGCCGACTCGTCCCGATTTAGACATTTAAAAACCAGTTTAGAAGCCCCTTGTTACTTAGATTCTTGTTACTGTAAACTCTGTAGATACTGGTATTTCAAAAACTTAAAAGCATGTTACTTAAATGTACATGTTCGTGAAATCACGGGGTTGGATCTGATCCCACCACTGCTTTGTGCAGTCAAACAAAGTAGTTTTGTTTCATAACTAATTTTGCCCCGTGATACGATTTGGTCCTTTGGAAATTCTTAGATGGTATTTAAGTCTATAAATCTTGAACGGTTGGTCAACAAAATGCTAGAGTCACTGTGGATCCATTGATCGTGTAATGAAATTGAAAAATCTTGTAATTCTTTTCTAGACATTATTACGAAGAAAAAAAGTGTCATTTGATGAAATAACCCTGATATACACGGAGCTCACTATTTACTTGTTAAAATATAATGATTGGTGTAAAAAATTGCATGCCCGTTCTCCAAAAGTAGAAGTCTATTTCATAAGTTATTTCACAAAAAGTTATGGCATGTTTGGATGTACATCCTGAAGAAGATTTTCGACTGCTTAAGTCAAAAAGTAAGAAATTATTTTGGTTATAAAGTTCGACTTATAGAAGCAAAAAATCAACCTTTTGTGACGAAATATTTTTACTTCTAACTTCTGCTTTTGACTTTTTCTTCTACATAATATCTTTGCTTATGTTTCTGGGACCCAAACGGGCCCTTAATCTTTTTTTTTTTTTTTGCTTCTAGAAGTAATTGGATAAAGAGTATTACATTAACTAGTTGGAAGCCTAACAAGCTAAGCTCCAACGACATACTACTACATTAATTGAACAGGTTGCCGTGCTAATCTACCAGCGAGCCTCATGGGTAACCTAGCCAAAGGAGCCGAAGCGGATGGGGGGGGCGAGATTGTGTCATTAGTTACAGGGGGTGTAAGCTAACACTACCTTCCATGTTAATTCCTGCAATATTACGTCATTGGGGGCTCGAACCTGGGACCTCCTGGAGCGCATGAAACTTTGGGAAACCTGGGACCTCCTGAAGTAATTTTGAAGTTATATCACCAAACTAACTTCCGATTTTCGGAACTACTTAAGCTAAAAAGTTCTCCCTCCTTCGTACCTACTCCAAAATGAATATTTCCATTTGATAGGCAGATTACTATTTCCAAGATGAATATTTCCACACATACCCTTATTAATGAATGGTGCATAGATACTTGCGTTATTAATAGGACAAGGGGTAAAACATGAAAACACATAAAAAATTATACATCCAATGTACTTTTGTTAATATAAGAGAATTGTCTCTCTCCTCCTATATATGTGGTAGGGAGGGAGTAACTTTTAAAGGCAATTTCACCTATTTCCACCTCTTTTCCCACTTTAAAGTTAAACCCAGAAATATTTTTTAAGGACACAGTTGAGATTAAATGAAATCGGTAACAAAACTAGTCATAAAAACCCAAGGTAATCAAACTTGTGGTACAAAAACCCCACTCAAATGTTGGGATCCATTAAAACTCCATCTTAAACAAAATTGATAAAAAAACCCCAAATTTTAAAAAATTGATACAAAACCCCAAATTTCAAAAAATTGGTTTCATCAAATTCTTTGGGTTTCATCAAATTTTTATGATGAAACCAAAATTTGGTTTCATCAACCGCGAATTACTTTTGTTTTGTTGGGGTTTTTGTGTTACTTTTGTTTTGATGGGTTTTTTGTGGATGGATAGTGACACCTTTGGGTTATAACTCGCGGACCGAATCAGTAATGCTACACGTACCGCCCATAAACCACACCAAAACCGTGGTGTGAGTGGGGATGGTGGGACCCACCGTCAAGGAGTTAGCAGAGGGCCATTTAAGGGTGAGATGGGTCCACCACCCGAGTCTTGGCAGTTTTGAGAGAGTTTTATGGGGCGGTCTGTTAAGGAATTTTTGAAATGAAATAGGCCCAGCAGCAGCTATTCTGTCCCTACATCATTCATAATCTCTCACTTGTAATATTTTTTTCCCTGTTCGGCGGAAACTATTTTAGTCATACTTGTCGACTAACAAAGCCAAGAAGAAACAGCCTAAGAAATTTACAGGGGTTAATTAGTCGTGGCAGATTAAGGTTAGAGACGAGAAAAAAATGATGAATAATTGATATTTTAGTAATATTTGGCCATCAACATTGATTAGCTAACGACGTGCATGCTAGAAAGAAAGTCAACCAATAATAAACTAACCTCCTCTGTAATCTGTATTCAATTATTATATTTATAGGAACGGAACATAAAAATGAGTGATCATTAAGTATGGAGTGTGAAACACAAGGGATTTGTTGGAAAGTCAATTCAGTTTAACTAGTGTTTTTCCTTTTATAACTCACAGTGGGAAAATCAAGTTCATACTTCTTATATACTCTGGTTTTAATGGTTTTTCTACCTCTACTACTTACTTGAGTGTGGAAGAATTCTGAATACAGAAGAAGCACTTCAAAAATGGAGATTAATCAAGGTATTTTTTGTTTTGTTTCGAGAATTGCATATTTTGATGATGTTCAATTACTTCTGTTTATCTGTTGTAGTTTCAGTATGTTGGTCTCTTATTGAATTTGGATTATTTTCTTTCGGTTTTTTGATTGATTATAAGGATTTATAAGCACTTGAAACCCCGGAATTGATAGTTGAATTTTGTTTTTACATTTGTAGTGTCCCGCTTTGAGTTTGCTTGTAATAATGTCTAGAGAGTAGACATGATAAAACAACAAACAAAGGGTCTTCAATGTATTTGATTTTTGTCAAATATTGGGTGCTTGTTGTTTATTTTGAATTTTGAGAGGCAATAGTGAATGTTTGTTGTTCTTTGATTTGTCACGTTCCTTCCCGTCAAATAACCTTCGAACTTATTGATGAACATCGGCTTGTATTGATGGATACAGGGGAATTCTCTTGGATGTGCGGAGGAGAATTTAGTTGGGGCTGTTCGTGCACTCATGGAGTACTAATTGATGGTTTGAATCTCTTATTCATCATCTCTTTATCTTTGTTTTGGATTATTGGTTATTTCAGGAAGCAATTCATTCGTCGTAATACCAGAACAGATTGGTTTCTAGTAGTTGTTTCGGTATGTTGTGCCGTTAATGCCGTTGCACATTTTAGTGTTTCTCTATGGGGCGTATTTCAGAAAGACGCGTTAACAGATTTTAATTGGCCATTTTACTTCATTAAAGGGTTAATATGGATTTTTGTGTCACTCTCCCTTATTATGCCGCTGATCAAATGGGCAAGAATTTTAACTTTTGTCTGGTGGATTTCCTTCTCTTTACTGAATTCTATACAGTATGTGGAAATCTTGGTGAAACAAGAAAAATTTGAAATCCTCGATATCTTTTCGTGGTCTGTAAGTTTGTTACTCCTCTTCTGTGCTTTAAGGCATTTTAAGCGGCTGCTAGTTTTAGAAAATACTGAGGAAGAGGGTTTGTCAGAGCCACTATTAACTGCAAAAGATGAAAATAACATATCAGGAGTAGGAAATGCTAATTTGTTTAGCAAGTTAACATTTTCTTGGCTCAACTCTTTAATGTGTCTGGGTCATTCAAAACCACTAACACTAGAAGATATACCTAATCTTGTCCCGAAGACGAAGCTTTTATTGCTTACCAGGCATTCTTACATGCTTGGGAGCTTCTACAGAGCCGAAAGAGCTCAGAAAATGATAGTAATCTGGTTTTTGGGCACTAGCTAATGTTTACTATAAAGAAATGATACTTGTAGGAGCCTGTGCATTTCTTAGGACCGTCTCTGTTGTGATTTCTCCGCTGTTACTTTACGCCTTCGTAAATTATTCAACCAATAAAGAAGAAAGTCTGTCTGACGGCCTTTCACTAGTTGGTTTGTTAGTCATTGTCAAGGTTATAGAATCTGTATCTCAGAGGCATTGGTACTTTAACTCAAGAAGGTTTGGTATGAGGATGCGATCCTCCCTGATGGTGGCCGTTTATCAAAAGCAGCTAAAGCTTTCTAGTCTGGGTCGAAAAAAACACTCAACCGGGGGAAATAGTGAATTACATTGCAGTTGATGCTTATCGAATGGGTGAATTCCCGTTCTGGTTTCATTCTGCATGGACTTACGCAGTTCAATTGCCTCTTGCGGTTGGACTACTTTTTGGGATAGTCGGTTTGGGGGCTCTTCCTGGTTTAGTTCCTCTCTTTATGTGTGCAGTTCTAAATGTGCCCTTTGCAAAGATGCTTCAGACTTGTCAGACACAATTTATGGTAGCCCAAGATGAAAGATTAAGAGCCACTTCTGAGGTTCTAAACAATATGAAGATCATCAAATTACAATCTTGGGAAGACAATTTCAAAAATTTGATCAAATCCCTCCGTGATAGGGAGTTCAAATGGTTGTCCAAGATACAAATTCAGAAATCTTATGGTACTGCACTCTACTGGATGTCACCCACATTGGTGTCTTCAGTAGTCTTTCTAGGATGTATACTTGTGAAAATGCTTCTTTGAATGCCAGCACCATCTTTACAATACTTGCAACGCTGAGGACCATGTCAGAACCTGTCAAACTGATTCCGGAGGCTCTTTCTGCGATAATTCAAGTCAAGGTTTCTTTAGATCGCCTTAATACTTTTTTGTTGGATGATGAGCTCACTGATGAAAGTGTAGTGAAGAAGAATCAAAAGGAGAACTGTGGTTTCGATATTGTAGTAGAGAGTGGTATTTTCAGTTGGGAGCTAGATCTAGCCGTTCCAACCTTGAGGTCTGTTGATCTTGTCGTAAAAAGAGGACAAAAAATTGCTGTTTGTGGACCTGTTGGTGCTGGAAAATCTTCTTTCTTGTGCGCCATACTGGGGGAAATACCTAAAATTTCAGGATCCGTGAGTGACACAAGAACTTAGAAATTTAGAATAATGCTTGCATAAAGTCTGTCTTTTGTTAACAGTAATTTTACTTGTTGTTTTTAGGTTGATGTATTTGGATCTATTGCCTATGTATCACAAACGTCTTGGATACAGAGTGGGACGATCCGTGATAATATACTGTTTGGACAGCCTATGGAGAAAGAAAGATACAATAAGGCAATTAAAGCATCCGCTTTGGATAAAGATATTGGAAATTTCAACCACGGCGATCTTACAGAAATTGGTCAGAGAGGGTTGAACATGAGTGGAGGACAAAAACAGCGGATTCAACTCGCTAGAGCTGTCTATAATGATGCTGATATATATCTTCTAGATGACCCATTTAGTGCTGTCGATGCACATACAGCTTCCACTCTTTTCAATGTGAGTCCGTCAGTTAAATTTTGTTTTTAATATTGACTGCACACCTCTTGCATTCTGATCAAAAGAGAACTTCATGAACTGTGTTTGTGTATACCATTGTTTAGTTGACATATGAAAACTATTGTTTAATTTCAGGAATGTGTCATGGAAGCTCTTGCTAAGAAGACTGTCATTTTAGTGACACACCAAGTTGAGTTTCTTGCTGAAGCTGATAAAATTTTGGTAATCAGTTTTACCTCTAAACAGTAAACACCATAAGATTAATGCATTTGATTATTATGGCCTTTACCATGTATAAAAGATGATAAAATTTCTCAATTCCTTAGGTTATGGAAAGTGGAAATGTGACTCAGTCAGGAACTTACGAGGAGCTTTTAACTGTTGGGACAGCATTTGAACAACTTGTTAGTGCCCATAAGAGTTCAATGGCAGAAATTGACCCTGCAAAAAGTGGGAACCAGGGTGAATTTGAAAAACTGGGTTCAAATAAGTATGAGGGAATCTAAATATTCCCTGGCAATAAAAGAAAACAATGATAATGAGATCTCTATGAAGGGTATGCCAGAGATTCAGTTGACAGAAGAGGAAGCGAGGGAGAGTGGAGACGTTGGATGGAAGCCATTTTATGATTATATCATTGTGTCAAAGGGACTACTTTTCCTTGGCTCATCGGCATTATCTCAGATTTTTTTCTTTTCTCCAAGTTGCTTCTACTTATTGGTTAGCGATTGCCATAAACATCCCCAGTGTGAACAATAGCATGCTAATTGGAGTTTACGCAGGGATTTCAGCTGTGAGTACATTATTTGTGTACTTAAGGTCCTACTTCGCTGCTCTTTTAGGACTGAAGGCTTCAAAAGCCTTCTTCTATGGTTTCACCAATTCTGTGTTTAAGGCACCTATGCTCTTCTTCGATTCAACCTCGATTGAAGGATTTAACACGGGTAAGATGTATTCCTTTTGTATGTTCTCTTACCAAGTTAAAATGATCTCAATTAATATGTACATATCATTTTCTTGTAGATTTCATCAGATTTGAGTGTATTGGATTTCGACGTACCTTTTTCTGTTGCATTTGTAATTGCATCTTCTTTTGAGATTGTTGCAACCGTTTGTATAATGGCCTCGGTGACATGGCAAGTTCTCATTGTGGCTGTTCTTGCGATGGTAGCTATAAAATATGTTCAGGTGGATCTCATCACACATTGACTCTTCACATTATCTTTCTTGTTGACATTCTAATTCTGACAGTGTCATTGTGTTTCAATCAAGGGTTATTATCTGGCCTCCGCAAGGAGTTAATTAGGATTAATGGAACTACTAAAGCTCCTGTAATGAACTATGCAGCTGAGACATCACTAGGAGTTATCACAGTAAGGGCTTTTTCTATGACTGGAAGGTTTTTGATAGTTATCAGAAGCTCATCGACACGGACGCTAAAGCTCTTCTTTCATTCTAATGCTGCTATGGAGTGGTTGGTTATAAGAGTTGAAGTGCTCCAGAATTTGACATTGTTTACAGCAGCTCTTTTCCTTGTGTTGCTTCCTCGGGGTACCATAAATCCAGGTATTTTTTAAACCATAATGATTCTTTTGTCTCTAATTTTAATATATCATCATATTTATAGTGATAGTTGTTTCAGGTTTGTGGGGCTCTCTTTATCCTATGCTTTGGCGCTTACCGGCACCCAAGTTTTTATGACTCGATGGTACTGCAACTTAGCTAACTACATCATTTCTGTTGAGCGAATAAAACAATTTATGCATATACCATCAGAGCCTCCAGCTATTGTTGAAGATAGAAGACCGCCACCTTCATGGCCCTCTGAAGGAAGGATAGACTTGGAAAATCTTAAGGTGAGTTTTATCATTTTGTATATAGTAACTTCAATTGTTTCTCAAACCCACGTTAATGTTGTAAAACTCATATTCATGTGCAACAATTCACCATAATGGTTGCAGATAAAGTATCGTCCAAATGCTCCTCTAGTTATCAAAGGAATCACTTGCACTTTCAAAGAAGGATCAAGAGTGGGAGTTGTTGGTAGAACCGGGAGTGGAAAGACTACACTCATTAGTGCCTTGTTTCGCCTTGTAGAACCCTCAAGTGGGAAGATTCTTATAGATGGCCTAGACATTTGCTCGATGGGTCTAAAGGATTTAAGATTGAAGCTCAGTATAATACCTCAAGAAGCAACCCTCTTCCGAGGAACTGTTCGAACTAATTTGGACCCTCTAGGCCTTTACTCTGACGAAGAGATATGGAAGGTAAGTTAATCAATTCCTGTCACTTTCCATTCCTTGATTTTCATTATTTTAACTTCATTACACTGTAAATGGCAGGCAATAGAGAAGTGCCAGCTTAAAACTACAATCAGTAGTCTGCCTAATCTGCTAGATTCGTCAGGTGAGATTAATGCGAGAAACATGATCTAACTTGTCTCATTACTTCTTGCAATTGGATTTTTTTCTTCTTCTTCTTATAATTTTGTGTGGTCTCTTAACAGTGAGCGACGATGGTGATAATTGGAGTGCTGGTCAACGTCAGCTCTTTTGTCTTGGAAGAGTACTTCTCAAAAGGAACAAGATTCTAGTTCTAGATGAAGCAACTGCGTCAATTGATTCTGCAACAGATGCTATTTTACAGAGAGTTATAAGGCAGGAGTTCAAAAACTGCACGGTCATAACAATAGCTCACAGAGTTCCCACGGTTACAGATAGTGACATGGTCATGGTCCTCTCTTATGGTATATTTTTTCTGTCTCGATTATACTACTTCGTTCCAGAACTTCCAAGTGATTTTTATTGGTGATATTGCAGGAAACTTGATTGAATACGACGAACCTTCAAAACTTATGGAAAGTAATTCATATTTCTCTAAGCTTGTGGGTGAATACTGGTCTAGTTGCAGGAGCAGTTCTCTTCAAAGTCTCCAGCACTACAATTAAATTATAGATATACATAAAGTGTTTGTCTGTCCTGTTGTTGTAATGCGTAGTCAAAATTCTTTGGCCATCTAAAGGAGATTGTTCTCCTCTTAATAGCGGACAGGGGGTAACCACGTGTCTAAGATAGAATAATTATGCTCTTTCATATAAGTACTAGGTATCAC
>JAJJWW010009523.1:0-53302 GCA_023531295.1 Papaver armeniacum
GGCTGGTTTATGAACCCATAAGTTCGCTTAGCTGCCCTTTTTGCGGTGCAACCCCGAGACATTTGGAGTTCGGTGGCCTCACAAAAAAACTTGCGAAGTAACCAGAATACAACTGTCAGAATCTCGAGTTTTTTGTAGAGCTGGGTTCGAGTTAGATTCTTAAGTTTGCGAACAAACCGAACTTATGGACCATCAAGTTCGGTTGTTTACAATATTTAGTCTACTAACCGAACTGCCTAATTGTTTCTTAAAAAATTTAATTTAATGAAACACATATGAGTCAATAGCCGAACTAATCCCTTAAAACACAAATTAAAAACCAAATTATGAAATTCATTTACTAATCCACATAAATAAATGTTGGAAGCACACGGACATAAGAAAACAAACTACCAAATACGTAATAAAAAAGTCTTCCAAACATAAGGAAACAAACTACCAAATCCTATAATAAAAAAGTCTTCCAAACATGAGAAAACAAAGTACCAAATCCACAATAAGTTTTCTAAACATAAGAAACCAAAGTACTAATTGTTGCAATCACTCATTTACCACTGACCACTAACGAGAAACTCTTCTACTCTTGCTTTTAGGAGCTTTACGTCTTCCTTCGGTCACTAGGATTGTCATCTCCACCGCTTGTTGTCCAACCATCCGACTTGAACCTTCCCCTCTCGGCTGACTCCTCTTCAACGGTATGATCTCGGCTTGGATCAACCTGGCTTTTATCGACAATATTGGGATTAAAAAATATTAGTCCATTGGTCGTAGAGGTTCTGTTTGTTGTCGAGTGTCCATCGTTCTCCACTCCGGATTTTTGCATCATTTTCTTCAACAATTTAGCACTTGCCTTCAACTTTTCTCAATCAAAACCATAAGTAACTATTATTTTTCAATACTTTATAAAATTTTGAAAAACATAAATAAGAGTAAATATCTTACCCGCTTAATTCCACAAGATCAAGGCATCATCACCACACATAGGGGTATATGCTTCATAATTTTCTTAGCCTCTTCTCCACCGCCTTCGTTTGCTTTCTCAAGATCTAATTGTTGGACATCTGTTTATTACACGAGGATGAGAAAAATGTTCATACAATTCCATATATCCCTCTGTCATCGGCATTTGTCTCATCAAACGAATCTTGACACTCCTTCAATTGGAATAAGATAATTCCCAAAGTTCCTCCAGGGGTCCAATCGATGGAGAAGGATCGTATTTGGGGGAGAAATTCTTTTCGGTGTTCTTAGTTCCTCGCTTCTTCACCTTGAAGTCAAGTTTCCACTTGTGGGACACTTAGGACACAAGAAAGTTGTCTAAATACTCTTCGAGGATTACACATTGTACAACCTCCGGATGAAACAACGACGTCCATTATAAGCCACGTACGGTGAGAAATTAATAACCTCAACATCATCCTCGTCTTTATCTCGATGCAATGGTTTAAGGATGGAAAACCACATCTTCCACTGTTAACTTATCCGCTGTCTCCCTCAACTCCAACACCTTTTTCTTCTTATTCTTTTCCCGTGGAGTTCAAAAATTCGTATTTACTCACTGTAGGCTTCCCATAAAGACAAGGAGTGTGACCATGAGACAACTCAGGCTTAGGGAAGTGGTCGACACCCAAACCTATGAGAAGAAGCAACAAATAATACATTCGCAATATGATTAGTAACAATACACATTCATTCACTTATATCTTGAAACACACAAACGATAATTTAACTAGAGTACTGAGCAAGGGTGTATAAGCCTCCAAAAAAAACACTCTTAAGCCTCGAAGCTTTTCCTCGAGTTGAGCTAGAACGAATGAGAGAACCTGTAATGCCCCAACAATATTTGTTCACCTCATTCTGTGGGGTCCAATAATGGAGGTAATGAGAATTTACCACGTGATCTGAAGTGTCAGGGAGAGAAATGGTTCCTAGTTGAGTATAACAAATAAGCAGCCACATGGTGCTTAATCTTCTCTGCAGTGTCATCATCAACTTTCCTTGAGCAACCAAATATTTCGGTCCCCGAAAACTCATCAAACAAGGTTTTGAGCTTGATCTTTTTCAACTTCTTCTTGTACGTGCGGGTCTTCCTCAAACTCATTATACTCATCACCTTCCTTAGGCTCTTTGTTAGCTCTTCTAAACTCACATTATGCCTCTTTATCGCTCCATCCTTGACACTTTTCAACTCGCCTTTTCAAGAAGTTCATAACTCATTGAGGTATCGTGAGCCATCTCGAACACTAGTTCCCCGTAATTGGTAGGGCTTTGATTCTATAACAATCATCCTGGAAGTTATTGACATCTCACCAAAAGGTAGATGGTAGGTATCCGCCTCTACGGATAAGCACTCTCGCAAATGCAGAACAGAGTACACAATAAAATACCGCCAAGCACTACCTTATCACACTCATTATCTATACTCCATATCTTGTTCTTTTGACGTTTCAAAACATGAACAACATTATTGATAGATCATACAAAAACAACATCATATCTTATATACTAATATATATATAAAAGAACAACATATGTCAAAATATAATAAAATGATTGAGAAATCTTGATGGTTAAGATTGAACCATACCTTTGTCAGCAAAGATCTTGACATCCCATGAGTTTTTGTAGCCCATCAATACCTCCCTACCATCTCTTGGAGTACCATAAGTTGGCTTCTTTGGCGCCAAACACAAATTATCATCAGAATGTATGAATATCTAGTACAAGGCTTTTGAGGTGTCTTTCTAGGTTTCTTTCCCACTATTTCTACTTGTTCCTCTTCCTTCATCCTTCAGAGTCCTCCTCTCGATTCATCATCATCCTCATCTCCATCCTTATCTCCATCTTCCTCATCTTTTTCACCCTCATCATCGCCACCCTCATTTCCTCATTCCTTCACCTCGGTTCACCTTCTCCCACCTTGATTATGTTCTTGACCGCCCATGTCTTCCACGACCTCTTCATTAACTTGTTGGATTACGTTGTCAACATTATCTCTATTGACACCATCTTGGATGACAACACCCGGTAATCCACCCACCTCCATACTTAGCATTTTTTGTTCCACGCCACTGGCACCACAAATGTACTTTGCCTCGAGGCGTGAGAGTTTTCAGATCTTCCAGTAAAGGTTAGTTTGATTTTTTGCCTCTGCCAATAATCAAGAAAACAAAAGGTATTAGCTTAACCGATAAGTGATTCAGTAAATCAGATGCAACATAAGGGTTCTCAGCGTAAGGTTTGGTTAGTAGCAAAAGTTCACGAAAAATAGCGCCAACTCTAATTTTTTGTTCCAGTAGACTGCTTCTCGCTACAAAAGTTTTTTTACGAACAAACCGAACTCAATATTGGTCACTATTAATCAAGAGTTCGGTTTGTCATAGGTTTTTGCAAACAAGCCAACTCTACATGTATGCAACTACTAAAAGAGTTCGGTTTGTCAAGGTTTTATAACCAAATCGAACTCCACATGAATGAAACTCAACATAGTTGGACAAGTTCGGTTAAATTGAAACTCAAACATATTGGGCAAAAAGTAGTATAGTTCGGTTACATTGGAAATATTATTTTTTTTGGTAAAGTTTGGTTACTAAATAGTTTTAGAATTTTATGCGAACCAACCTAACAAAATAACACAGTTCGGTTAAATAAAAACTCAAAATAACGGGAAAAATAACACAATTCGGTTACATGTGAAAAAAATTGTTGTAGAATTGTTAAGTTCAGGTTAGAAAAATATTTTAGCCTTCTTTAGCAACTAACCAACTCGCAGCTCGTGACCTAGTTTTGAATCCTATAGAACCAAGGTGTTCTTCGTGTTCTGCCATTAAGGAAGTTCGGTTAACAAAATAGGTTTTTTTGAAACTCGTCCTAACCTAACAAGGCACTGTAACTTCCATTTGAACCCCATTTTGAACGAATCAAAATCAAATTAAAAGTAATGGGTTTGTTAGAAAATACCTTTTAATCGATCCCATGGAAGAATCAAGCTTCTTCAAGCGTCTACTATACTCGGATTATGGCTTCACTTGCTCGTTCACACTTCTTATGCGAATATCAAAATCACTTGGTCTGATTTGTTTAATGTCCCAATCGAGGACCTTCTCCTTGAAGTCGTGGGGTTTTCTTTTCGAAGAACCATTCTTATAGTCGATTGATTAATCGATCTGATAGTAATTTTTATGAATCGACTTGATTAGTCGATGAAGACAATGTTGAAAGGGAGAAGAAGAAATTGTTTTCTCTTCACAAAAACTATTTGTAGTGGCTAGAGTAGGGTAGGAAGAAGAAGACTGATTTTGATTTTTTGTTAATAGATTAGATTAGGTTAAATTTTTATTTTGGTTAGTTATTAGTTTAGCTATAATCTTAATTAGGGTTTGGGGGCAAATTAGTAATGTCTACAATTTCGTAGGACATCCCTTATAAGTATAGGGTAGTTTAGTCCAAAATTATTCATGATAATGTCAACAATTTTAAATCATATAAATTAATTAAAAAAAAATGTTTCTATTGAACCGCTCGTCCAAATTCGCAAATTTTATATTTTCATGAAGCTCTTTCAGAACTCTACAAAAAGAGTACCCATACGACTATATAATTTTTATTTTTATTTTTTTAATTTACACACGGTGTACAACTATATACTCATTTGCAAAAATCCGAAAAATCTAATATCTATATTTACCAACAAAACATGTCATATATCTATGAGACGGGACAATGGTGTACAACACGTCTACAAAATCCACATAATCCAACATCCATGTCCACAAAGCATGCCATATATTCATGAAACAAGACAAGGTGCACCGGTTTGTACACATACAACAAGAATCGACTACCTAATTAAGCACCAACAACACTATCCGCATTGAATAAACATAACAACGAAACTCGGATGGATTTGAACCATCAACCTCCTGCAAACCTTGTGAAGGCGGGTGCTCACCATTTTGAGCTTATGGTTCCTAAATTTAATAGTACATAAAATATCAACTATGTAGACATTAACAATCAAAAGGTGTATAACTATGTACACATTAATAATCGGATTGTGTAACTATGTATGCCTTAATAATGAACATGTGTACAAGTATGTACATATTAACAATTAACATGCTTACAATCAAAATCTAGCATCCATACACACAAAGCAGGTCATGCATTCATCACAGAGCATACTAGTATACAAGTATGCGAGACCTTATAATTTCGAGATACGAAGACTTAAGTCTAAAGTTACGTGGACCATGTAAACCGAATCCTAAGAGAGCTGTATTCCATGAGCATGGGCATGCATCTTGGGACTTCATAATGTTGTTGCAGTTCACTTTTCCTAATTTTGGTGTAGGTTAACTAGTGTAAGATTGCCACGCAAATACCACACCTCTGTGTTTCCTCCAAGACACCGAACAAACAAATTGACTCATTCATGAATCATGAGCATGACATGTAACTAACCATGTCTCTCTTAGGGCACTTGTGACAAGTAATAAACATGCAAAGGTCTGTAAGTTCTTATTATTACCGGCACTAAATTTATTGGAATTATTACTAGCAACCTACCAACTTCTCACCACTTTTTGTCACTATAAAGTCAGGTCACAAACACCGTCAGAGCTGCTTCATTTTCGTTCTCAAAATTTGCTAAGGAGAAAAAAAAACACATGCACCTCATCTCAAAACCACAATGCCTAAAGTGACCTGACCTTATTATGATGAAGTTGAAAATTATCAATATTACCGTATAAAAACTTGGAGATATTTTTGTGGACTCTGTTTAAAAGAACTTGTAGAAGATGATCGTTTTTCCAGAGTGTAAAGTTGTGGATTACACATACATGGGATTTCCAATTGGTTCCTTGCTTCATGTACCAAAAATATCATTGTAAGTTTTTCTTTTTATTTTACTAGTTAGATTCGAATTCATTCGTTTTTACTTCATTTATATAACCTAAATTAAAAAAAAATGGATAATACGAGAACCTCCCTATGAATGTGGATCTAATAATGTACGTATCGATTAATGGTGGTTTTTTCTTCTCTGCCTCTCATATCACTATTCATATTTATTTTCCTAGCAATGTGGAAAATGATTTCTCCGTGAAAACACGAGGGTACCCAAATATACCTCAATCTTAAACTTTTGATCACAACCTATACAAGACCCACTTCGTGTATAAACCTCTAGGAGCAACAATCACTCAAAGAATATTTCAACAAATTGTCCACTGAAATAGGGTTAGTCAGGATGGCCTAACACGTGAATAAATATATCGAGACAAGTGGAGAAATCAATACACTTTGTGTGATTGTCTATGGATGTAAATCGAGACAATATAACAACAAAGTGTTCACTTGATAAAGGTACGGTAAGAGCCGAAACCAATAGGATTTGATATCAAGTGCCTTGTTAACGTACAAAGTGAAATTTACTTTAATTATAATAAAACAATTATAATGCGGAAATATAAAGTAAATGGCATAGCAAGATTTTGTTAAAGAGGAAACCGCAAATGCGAGAAAAACCCGGGACCTTGTCCGAATTGAATACTCTTGGGATTAAGCCGCTATACAAAATAAAACCAACTTCGTGTAGTTGAGACCGAGCAACTAAACATATAGTTCACCTAGTTTCGCTTGTATTTCCACGCCTCCGACTTGTAATATGTTACGTACTTGGAGCAATTACTTTGGTTCGTATTCCAAACAGATAAAGGAACAACAAATTTGTTTGGTAACAACTCTTTTCAACCAAGTGATGTGAGTTCGACAAAAGGCTCTTCCGTTTATCCCAATAAACTCCTTTGTGAGGTCCTTAGATCTATCTAAAAACAAATACCAAAGTATTTGTCAAGATTTTGTAATCAATACTTTGAATCACAAAGAATTGTATTGATGCCGATCTACTCAACTAATCAATCCAATATACCATAAGGATAAACCGATTATAGTTGGATCCTCTTTAACCGAAACAAATATTTTGCACACCAAAGATTATGAACCCAAATCGAAATCTTATTCTTCTTTAAATCTTCTTAGATCTTCAATAAACACCCGCACACAATCAACTTGAATCTCTTGTGATCAATCACACACATAATGGAGTCTATTAACAATGGATTATCACAAGACGTCTTTAGATCTACAAACAGTCTAAAGATCCCCGTCGAAACTTCGAACTAGTTTGAGTGAATCTTATATCACAATAGAAGATTCTCAAGCATAAACAAACTAGGTGCAATCAAAGTTCAACAACCGTTAGTCGATCAAATCAATCGAAAACTAATAATAAACCGCAATTATCTAGTTTCCCACCAGCATCGATAGAGCTTCTCAATCGCAAAGAAGTCTTTAAACCGAGCGTCGTAAGAGATTTCGCCTAGGTTACTTTCCTCCGAATAGGCGACTCCACCAGGTAACAACACAACTAGGTAGTTTTGCTTGGCTCTAAGGATTAGTTTGCTCGAAATGCAAAATTTGATATTTATAGACCAAGGAAGTTTGGACACCTAGGAATTTCCAAAACGGAAAATATTCTCAAGATATGCAATATATTTCCAAATTCGGTTTCCATAACTCCTGGAAATGCTTTGTCCAAATATTGACCAAAAATCTCTTAGAAAATCTCCAACTAGTAAATGCACATTACTAATTTTTATTTTCCAAAAATAAAATTAAAAACCTTAATTAAAAGATTCTCAATTTATTTTTCGATCCGGGATTTTCCTTTAGCTATTAAGGAATATCTTTAAACAATAAAAGATAAGCATTACTGCACATTTTCAAAGTATGTCGACATCTTTACTTTTCAAGTCCTCTTCCATACTTACAATCTTGAAACCGGTTTGCCACACTTCCAAACAAGTTTATAATTGGTTCATCTGACTTTCAAGAACTATGTGATTGATTAAGAACACTCAATCACCAAACATGGGTTTCACGGTTCTACCAAAACAAGTTTCGGTTCTACCTGCATGTGGGTACTCGGAATTAGTCACACTAGCTTTCCAAAATTCGGTTGACTAGGTACTAGGATCGGTTCCCACATATATATGGTATCTAACTTGTATTTGTTGCACAATGTCCATAGGATCGGTTCTCAATATCTAAAAGCGTGTTGCACATGTTCATAGGATCGATTCCCAATATCTAGAAACTTGATGCACCTCTTTACAAGGATCGATTTCCCTTTGTGATTGGTTGCACCTCTTACAAGGATTGGTTCCCCTTTGCTTAGAGTTGGTCATACCAATTACAACAAATCGATCATACCATCTCGGGTGATTACTTAAGATCTGTTTCACTAATAAAAGTCATACCAATATAAAAGTCGAGGCCTTTTGAATAGTTTTACCAAGAACATAAACAAGTCATGAGTGGTTAGACTAATCACACATATTGGTAATTCAAAAGATATTCAATGAATAACAAACCAATAAGCCTAGCGATTTCCCCTTCGATTCACGAAACAAGTTCATGAATTTACTTCCTTTAAACGAATGAAAAACATTGTTTCCTAGGATGAAATCTTCACCTCATACCCATACATAATCACAATACCATTCAAAATATTATGTTGATGTCTTATATACAAAGTTTAATAGTTAAGCAATAAACCTCGTATTGTATTCCTTAATTTTATGGCTAACTAGATTATAATTATTCATGCTTCGCGAGTTATGTTTTCAATATGCACGACTTGAAAAATACTTTAGGGAATGAAACAATCAAGTCAAATATCACTAACCTCAAGTGGAAGGATGATGTTGTCGTTGTAGCTCCTTACTTCTTCACATTCTTCAAGTCTTCACGTAATACTTGTAATGTCTCATATCCTAATACTTTCAAGGTAACCTATACAAAGTTGACTCTAGTACATAATCAAGCAAATCTTTAAATAAGTTTTGGCTCACTAAAATATGACAACCAAACTTGACATACCAACGCTTGGTGGGTTCAACCGAGCTATGCTCTAACAATCTCACCCTTTGTCAATTTTTGTGACAAAACTTAATAATGTAGTTGTTATTAAGTATTCATTATTGTGTGAATTTACATAATTCGGTAAGCTTTTGTGGTTAATTACTTTAATTTTAGTTTAACAATTGAGGGACACCGATTTGCACTCCTACGAGATATGGGCTTTGGATTGTTTGTGTTTTTGTATAATGTGATGTGATCCATAACACCGAGATAGAGATTCATAGATTGTCATGTGTGTGATGGTCCATGCACCATGTGCATATTGTACTATTTCACAATTTTCTTGAACCTCTTGTTATTTTTTATTGCTAAACTTTTTACTTTCCAAAGACACATATCGAGCGTTAAAGTTCTCGACCTAATTAACAAAAAATAAAGAATTTACCAATACTTTTTATCTTTTTTTTTTTTGTGTGTATTAATGTAAATTAGAACTAGAAAATTGTTTTACAAGAAGCAAGATGGAAGCCGAGCAACATAAAAGAGTTTTCTTTTTTATATATAGAAATTTATGTGTACATGAGTTAAACCTTAGATTCATTATTATTTGTTTCTTTGGAGTGTTTGGTCTTATACTAAAGTCATGGGAATATGTACAAAATTGTCACAAAGTCAATGTCAAGTTTGTCGATGCCACCACCCCGGACTCAAATTGGTGTCTCACCTAGCATTTCTTTGAACTAAACCATAATGAACTAAAGTAGTGTTTTATATGTGTTCTTTTCTATTTATAAGATGGTTATGGGTAGAAAATGTTGATAAGTCATTGTGTATTAAACATGTTCGTTTATCTTACTTAATGTTGGTAAGTCATTGTGTATTCCTACAAACAAACTGTTGATAAATCCATTTTAAATTAAACTATTTGTTTTTTTTCTTCAGGAAAACCTTATATATTAAAAAAGATTAAATAAAAAATAAATAGGATCGGTCACGAGGATGTGAACAAGTTAAACCATTTGTTGTTTGTGTAAAAGCGTTGTATAGCTATTTGGAACATGAGTATTCAACCGTAATTATTCAATAAGTTAACGTCAAACCGACTCGGGCTACTTTGGCACTCTTCAAAAGTATATTGGTGTCGCAATTTTTCACCAAGTTCTTACTTCAAAACTAAATCACAGTAAGCAAATTTTATATTTTCACCTATTATTACCAGCTGTAAATTTAGTGCAATTATTACTAGCAGCCTGCTAACTTCTCACCACTTTTTAGTCACTATAAAGTCAGGTCTCAAACATCATCGAGCTACTTTCATTAACATTTTTACTATTTGCATAGGAGAAAAACGCACGCATACACCTCTTCTCAAAACCAAAATGCCTGAAGTGACTGGTCCTTATTATGATGAAGTTGGAAAGTATCATTATTATCGTGTAAAAACTTGGAGATAATTTTATGAACTTTGTTTAAAAGAACTTGTGGCGGATGATCGTTCATCCTAAGTGTAAAGTTGTGGATTACTCATACATGGGATTTCCAATTGGTTTCTTGCTTCGGGTACCACAAATCTCATAGTAAGTTTTTTCTTTTTATTTTGAACTTGTGGCAGATGATCGTTCTTCCTAAGTGTAAAGTTGTGGATTACTCATACATGGGATTTCCAATTGGTTTCTTGCTTCGGGTACCACAAATCTCATCGTAAGTTTTTCTTTTTATTTTACTAGTTTTTATTTTATTTTACTAGTCGATTCGATTTTTTGGTTTTTACTTCATTTATATAACCCAAATTAAACATAACTGGGAGATTATGGATGATATAGATCATAAGATCTCATAATGTAAGTATCATTTGTAGAAGTGTCGGAAGAACGGAAAAAAAAAAAGTGTTAAGGTGGTTTTTCTTCTCTACATCTCATATAAGCTGTTTTTTTTTTTTAGCCGAGTAACAACGGTAAGTGATTTCTCTCGGTTACGAGAGTTTTAAACTTCTCGTATGCAAGGGATATCCCACAATCATCAGTAGATTTTATGTAAGATAATAATGTAGTTGTTACTAAGTATTAAATATAGTTTGAATTTATATAACTCGTTAAACTTGTGTGGGTTGATTATTTTAATTTTTGTTTGACGGTATCCGAGGGACACCGATTTGAATGCTTGCCTATGCCACTAATTACATTGACAATGGAAAGAGGTTCGGGAGTTTCCTTTTGTAGATAAGGTAGACTCGTCATACGGTGAAGCCGAGAGAAGAGTCCAAGAAGGAGATTTACCATAAACTGACATTTAATATTTATTAAATATCAGGGGATTAAGGGTTTCTGATGTTTTATGGTTTGCTTTTATTATCAGATTTTAGATTGTTAATGTATTGTTAAATTTATGATTCTTCTAGTGGTTTCTGCACAGTTTATTAAGAGATGGTTCGTTTTTATTATGAGACTTTAATTATTAGTATATCGAAAAATCCATGATTCTTGTGGTGGATTAATAGATTATTATTATTGTTATTAGGCCTAATATTCTTTTTATCTCTCACAATATTTTTTTTTCTTTCTTAAATATTCCTAAGATATGTGCTTTGGATTGTTTATGTTATTGTATAATGTGATGTGATCCATAACATCGAGATAGAGATTCAACTCGGGAATATCAATGGTGTTCGGAGATGAATCTTCATAAAATAGTGGCATTTCGAGGAAAGTTACTTGTGTTCATGTTTAAATTACTTGGTCAACAAATATCATCTGTTATTAGATATCTTCAATAAATGACATTAATTTATTTATATAATTATCATATTCGATGACAAATGAGCGTGAAAAGCTCTTAAAATCCAGATCAAAATTCAAAAGGAGTGCGACAATGGAAAAGTAGGCTTATAATTAACCTTGGATAAGCGCATGTAATCAATTCACAATGATAACTTCCTTTGAATCACTAATCGATTCGAGTTACAAATATCGTGGTTCACCCTAAATTAAAAGCCTAATGTGGAGAAGTGTAAAATGAAGTTAGATCTCTCGCATCATTTTTGCGGTCCTCATAACATACTGTCTTAATATTTTTCCTAGTAGTTGTAACATTTTCAGCCAAATTGTGTGGTCTTATATGGTGCCCATCAATTTGGTACATCCACCACCTACTTGGGTTGTTGGCGAAGTCCTTATAGTCAATTTTCTCATACGTGTCCGGTGGATGGCATAATAAATGTTTTGGCGTACCATAAGTCTAGTTGCTCTGGTATTTTGTCCTAATTTAATTTGTAAATATTGTTTTTATTCCATTCAGAAAGTAAAATAATGTATGGTTAATCAATTGACCAGACTAATGTTCACTTTTAGGAAGGAAAGCCAAAAGCAGTGTAAAAACATCAGATACCATAGCAAAGTATATCAATAGTTACATGATTGTAAACAAAAAGGGCTACAACATAATGCATTCTTTATACTATAATAGATTGGATGATGAAAATATGAAAATAACAACCAAGCAAACGACGGAACAAGCACAAACTATTACTACGAAAATGGATATAGTCCTATCAATGATGGATTCAACGGCAAACACGAGAGCTGGATTAACTCTATGTGATTATACAGTACGATCGGAGAAGCTGAGAGGACTTCACTACACCAAATTCAAGTTTTTGTAATGGAAGGAAAGTGTTAGGGAAAAATAGAAGCTAATTCCTAACTAAGAAAAATGGTTACCCATAGGCAGTTATATAATGTGTTAGGATTTTGTCCAACTCTTTTAATCCATTAGGAAAGTTAAATATGCTAACAATTTACTTTCATTACAAAATTTATCCTAACTATTGAAATTTTACACTTCATATTTATTTTGTGAAGTAAATATAGTGTTATAAACTTTGGTAACTCTTTATATAACTGTTCAATTGACTAATAAAGAGATGAAATGTGTCTTATTTTCTGACCAATGAAGAAACACCATGTGTCTAATGTTTACAGGGTACTTTCAAGTGACCCCGGCCACGTTCCGGCTACCTGAAAATGTCCGGTTCCGCTGGCCTGAAAATGTACTTCATTTCATGCGATGCATGTGCTAAAATTCAAATTCTTAAAGTGCAAATTTATAACAAGAATGTTGGAGAAACTACAATTCTTATTCATAATCATATCCAGTACTTTGATCCCAAAAGAAACAATTTGCAACCATTCTAAATTCACATTACAAAACTGAAACATTTGGGAAAATACAACCAAAAACATTGTTGATCTATAACTATCTCCCAACCTTTGGCAGCAAACAACAATGCAAAGTTCACTAAATAAAACTGGACCAAATTCCCTCCTCAAGGATGAAAACTTCCACAAATCAACCTGCAAAGTATGACAGCAAATATACATATTAAAATTTGATTGACAAAACAAATTAACTATCAAAATTTGCAACATGAATTTATTTAGCTGGTCAGTTAAATAGAGAGACAATTTGTCACTCCAAATCGATGAAAGAAACATTTGCGACAAAATAATGTCGTACTAATGAAATATATAGGTGCCTGCTTCCCAGAGAAGGGTCCAATTGATATGATGCATATCACATGGTGTGTTTTGTGAATTGCATTCTACTAGTGGGATCTTTGACCCCATGGGTCAAAGAATGTTGAAGAATCAATGTAATTTTATGAATTATATCCTAAAAAAGCAGGAAGTTGAAGATACCTTTCAAACTAAAATAGTTACCTGCCTTGCTGTGCCCAGAGCAACAAAGACCACCAGGTTTCCCGCTAAATCCTTCACGAGTTAATGCTGCTCTTACATCTCTTTACATCAGCTCTTCATCAACTTGCTCCAATACTTTCCTCTGTTTTACTATTAAATCGGTGAATTGTTCATAAATAAACAAAACAAATACGTTCAACTTTAATTCAGATCAAATTCTCTTTGACAAATATACATCAACACGATCATAGTAGAGAAAAGAATCTCAAAAAATATTAAGATCTAAAGTCGAGAGAGTATTGTTGTATACCTTCAATGTTTCACCATCTTACATGAGTTACCTTTAAGTACCTAGAGGAAACACAAAAAAGTTAACGACAAACAAAAAGTTGTACTTAAGTTGTTACGATTATAGACAAGAACTACCAATATTGCATATGGTTGAGAATAAAGTGCATACACAATGAAGAAATACTCACTTCTCATCAGATGTTTTGGTTGTACAAGTCTTTGTTTAGCTTCGTATCCTGGCAAAATCTGCATAACCAACACCCAAATTGTTCAGAAGCTGGTGATACGGGTAAAGAAACTACAAATCGTGTATAACGAAACCACGTAAGAATGAATCGATGACAACCTAAATAAATTTGAGAGGAGAACTAACTTTTCTAATGTAGACATGCGAGTGCAAGATAAGTTCCAAACAGCCTTTTGAAAGCATTAGCTTTACATGGAGCTTTCTCCTACAACACCATTCAACACAAGTATTAAATGTTAGATGCTCATTAACTCCCTTTTACATGCAAAACAAAGTAGCAAGATGTACCAAAGTATTTGCATGACTTTTTGTCTTGTATCATGACGCACATATAGTAGGAGATGAAGAAAATATTGAAGCCAATTCAAAAACAGGGCCTCACTTATCAGCACTGCTTAATGCAGATTGCACCTCTTGGGAGCAACTAGAGAAGAATGGGAGTAAACGGCATTCTTATGGGCAGCGAATGGAGTGGTCACACTATCTCTTTAGAAGCAACTTTGAACCTACTCTTCTATTGTTGATAGGAAAGTATGCAACGACAAGGGAACAACGATACATGATAAGCATGAGACTTTGAAAACATGACTAAATTTGAGATAAACTTTAGAGAACTTGATTTTATTTTAACTAGAAGGACTAATGTAATATGGGCAGCTCATATCTCGAGTTTTTGTAACAACTATGCAATACAACATACATGGAAAGACACTAGTTTAAATGCTTTATTAATCTACACGAACTTACAAAGTTGGAATGAATATGTACTCGAAACCGAAACTCTCCTAACGAGAGAACAAGGAAATGTTTTATCAATGATATGAGGGTTTCCTCTTTTTCCAAAAAAAAATGATGTTATATAAAAAAAAAAGACTAAGTTATAACGCGCGTGTTATTATCGGAAGACGGCTAAAAACTTGGAATGGTTAGAGTCCTTATAAATTGTTTGTAGGCGTAAAGGGCTAGCACAACAATGGTGAACATGTGAGTGTAACCAATTCGGCAGGTCTTGAATTCATTAAGGTACGAAGCTCAAATATTATACTACCTTTTAATGTCATGTACACTGTGGAGACTTTTAGTATTATGGATGTTGGTCCATCATTTCCAAAATAGTTTACCATTTTCGACTACTGAAGTTTGATTTGCGTATATAAACACAGCGATGAGCCAATTGTCTTGAGAAGCTCGTCAAAAGCCTTCCCTAGATATACCATTAAATGTCTTGTGCCTATACAACTCAACAGATGATAGATAATTGTGTGTGTGTTGTACAATTGGGGTATAACGGAATGTCAGCCGACTCATCCACCTGGTTGTCCAACCCTCGTCCTGCCCGATTTCATGGACTTGATCTGATGTGCATCACCTTCAAAATTATCCTCTTCTTGTATCTGTTACGAACCATGTCGCTCTCTCTTGGTGAAAATCATTAGAAATGATAGTAGGTTCCCCTACAGAAAACCCACTCTGTATCTAGGATCTATACCTCGTTCGGCAAGTGAAGATGCATTATTTCGGAGGAAGTGGCAAAGCAAGATTCTTACAATCAACACAAGGACAACGAACTTGAAGGATTTCCAAGTTTTTGACAAACACTCTCTATGAAATTCTTCAATGCATTCTGATATGGAAGATCACCCCTACATAAAATATAGATAAAATCAGAACATCGTACGTAATATTAACGTAAACAATCTAGCAAACTCGATGTAAAGAATATAATCAATATATATATCCTTAAGTTAAACATATTAACCTTGGCCAATGAATCCAATCAGTATTCATGATCAGTTACAACGAATTCAATCGATCGATATATATATGTTAAAATGAAACTTGAATCTGCGCGCAACAGAAAAAAGAAGAGTTAGAATAAGGCTCACAGAGATCTAGCCCTGCAATTAACTTCATCATGTATGTTATAACAAGCATAATATGTAATTACCCTAAAATTATAAATTGTAACCTAAAATGAAGTACTTTTTATTTCTTTTAAATCATGGTCTTACACATAAAATTAAAATTATTACATATGAAGACTTTTCCCTAGCTTTGTAACTAGATCGGTTATTTGATTAGTAGAAACTCTAACTTTTTCTTTTGCAAAGAATGAAGATAGCATCCTAAGCCCATGTAAAATCTTTCACATTGTTCACATAAAAAGGTAAGTTATGTGCTTATTGTGTTGATTGTTGCATATATTAGTGAGTTTGCATTGCAGTTCAAGAGAAGCACAACCGGTGGAGTGGACAATCTTTATAAGAGTGATCATCTACTCCACAAGCATTACAGCTTTTCGCTGATGGTAATAACAACAAATTGGATTTGCAAGGGTCAGAAGCATCATTAAACCATTCAAAGTAGGTATAGTTAAGTATGGTGCACTTGAAGAACATTTTTTCATAGGTTTCAGTTGTTTTAGATCGTAGAAATGCTCTCACGCTGTTACAAGGAACATGCTTGCACCTAGAATAGAGCCAAGGACACACTTTTGTTTCATGGTTCCCTTGTTCACACATATAGCACACTCGCTAGTATATTTTTCATTCTCATCTTCTCGTTGTTGTTGTTGAACTATTACGTTACATGGAGAGTCTTTCACACCTCCACCCATGATTGATTCTGTTGTTATGGCTAATTAGAAGCTAATTTCAGTCCCAGCTAGTAATGCAATCAGTTCACAATGCTCTAAATATCTACAACATATACCTTTGAACTCTTCTCTCGATTAACCTTTTGTTTCCTCCCAGTTCAAACCAAGCATGTGTACACAAAATTCTTCGGATAAAATTGAATCAAATCATAAAAGAATTGAAATTTGAATCAATATAATGCAAATCACCCGAATTCAATGCAAACCCTAATTCTAATCATTTGAATTAAATGCAACTTAATTCACCTCAATTCAATGCAAACCCTAATGCAAAATATTAATGCAACTGATTTTATTTCAACCACTAGTATTCAATG
Organism: Papaver armeniacum; assembly: GCA_023531295.1. Classification (NCBI taxonomy): domain Eukaryota; kingdom Viridiplantae; phylum Streptophyta; class Magnoliopsida; order Ranunculales; family Papaveraceae; genus Papaver; species Papaver armeniacum. The sequence continues at coordinate 17,134 of JAJJWW010009523.1, forward strand.
CAATGATTGAAATTAACTGAAATAAATGACCCCAATTATCCAAACGAATTAAATTCAATGATTGAAAAAAATATAAAAATCAAAATCGAGAATCAAAAACAAAATTAAAATTAAACTCTAAAGAGATCGAGAAACCCGATTTACAGACCTGGGTAAGTCTTCAGGTAGGTCGATCTGTTGATTGTTGTAAGTCTTCAACTCGATCTGTTGATTGTTGTTCAACTATATCTATTGGTGTAGAAACTTCGTACATCTACCTCGATCTGTTGGGTTGATGAGGGTGGTTTTGATGGTGGTGAGCTATTTATGATGGTGAGTTGTTGATGATGGTTTTGATGGTTGCGGGAGATGGTGGTTTTGATGGTTGCGAGAGATGGTGGTTTACAGATAAAGAAGTGATGAAGGAGGAGGAAGCTGCAGGGGATAAGGTTAGAAAGAATGAAAAAAAGAAGTGGCTAAGAAAGGTTAAGGGTACATGAAAAAAAAATGGACAGTTCTGATTAAATGGATGGTTAGGATGTAATATTTCCTACATCCCCTTTCACAACCTTTAGTAGAAGTCGTCGTAAAACGTTTGTCGATCTGCTAAAACTTTTTCAATTCTGCTAAAATAAATTCACTTCTGCTAATTTTTTATCACTTCTGCTAAATTTTTTACGAAAAGGGTGATTTTATGCCTCAAAATATTTCCGGCGAGTATCTACATGGAATCTTACATGCATACTGTTGGAATTGTCGTTCATACGAAGGAATCTTATCTATATTGGTCCAGTTTTCGATCTCCGAGCAAGATTCTTTTGAACTCGATGAAATCTAGGGTTTGGATAAAGTATAAAGTAGTATCTACATGGAATCTTCTACGCATATTGTTGGACTCCGCGTTCATACGAAATGAATCTTATCTATATTGGTCAAGTTTTCGATCTCCGAGCAAGATTCTTTTCGAACTCGATGAAATCTAGGGTTTGGTTACTAGATCGGCGAGTATCTACATGGAATCTTACACGCATATCTTGTTGATTTCGGTCGTTCATACGAAGCGAATCCTATCTATATTTGTCAAGTTTTCGATCTCCGAGCAAGATTCTTTCTCGAACTCGATGAAATCTAGGGTTTGGTTAGGGGTATCGGCCGAGTATCTACATGGAATCTTACACGCATACTTTGTTGGACTCACACGTCCATACGAAGGAATCTTATCTATATTGGTCCAGGTTTCGATCTCAGAGCAAGATTCTTTATCGAACCTCGATGAAATCTAGGGTTTGGTTACGGTATCGGCAGTATCTACATGGAATCTAACACGATACCTTGTTGGACTCGTCACGTTCATACGAAGGAATCTTATCTATATTGGTCCGGTTTTTCGATCTCCGAGCAAGATTCTTTCTCGAACCGATGAAATCTAGGGTTTGGTTACGGTACGGTCGATTATCTATATGGAATCACACATAATGTTGGAATCGCTGTTCATATGAAGGAATCTTATCTATATTGGTTAGTTTCGATCTCGAGCAAGATTCTTTCTCGAACAGTGAAATCTAGGGTTTGGTTACGGTATTAGCAGTATCTACATGGAATCTTACACGCATACTATTGGACTTGTCATTCATACGAAGGGATCTTATCTATACTGGTCCAGTTTTCGATCTCCGAGCAAGATTCTTTCTCAAACCTGATGAAATATAGGGTTTGGTTACGGTATCGGCGAGTATCTGCATGGAATCTTACACGCATATTGTTGGACTAGGCCATTCATAATGAAAGGAATCTTATCTATATTGGTCAGTTTTTATCTTGGAAAGCAAGATTCTTTCTCGAACCTCGATGAAATTTAGGTTGACACGGATCGGCGAGAGTATCTACATGGAATCTAACACGATTTGGACTCGTCATTCATACGAAGGAATCTTATCTATATTGGTTAGTTTTGATCTCAAAGCAAGATTCTTTCTCGAACCACGATGAAATCTAGGGTTTGGTTATCGTATCGGCGAGTATCTACATGGAATCCGACACGCATACTATTGGATTCTTCGTTCGTACGAAGGAATCTTATCTATATTGGTCCAATTTTCGAACTCCGAGCAAGATTCTTTATCGAACCTGATGACATCTAGGGTTTGGTTACGGTATCGGCGAGTATCTACATGGAATCTTACACGTATATTGTTGGACTCGTCGTTCATACAAAGGTTATCTATATTGGTCCGGTTTTGATCTCCGAGCAAGATTCTTTTTGAACCTAATGAAATCTAGGGTTTGGTTACGGTATATGCAGTATCTCTGCATGGAATCTTACACGATACTGTTGGATTCTTCATTCGTGCGAAGGAATCTTATCTATATTGGGATTTATTTCTAATCCAATGATCTAGAATTAAGCAAAAACAAAGACAAGGATCAATCTAACGGTCACAATTCATTGTTTGGTTTGACAAAAGAAACATTGCTCAATCCGTAACCTATTCTTTTAGCCAATCAGATTGCATTAAATCTAATCTAATGGTTGTAATCCTTATCATGCGGATTGGGGATTTTCCCCCCAACATCCCGCCTAAGCATCCCGCCCAAAATTTCCACATCCTTCTAGAAACAACAACGTGTTACCTCTCTCCGTTTTCTCTCAGAGAAAGAAAAACTCTGCAAATTTTTTTTAATTCGCTCAAACCCTAAAAATAAACCAAAAAATCGTCTCATCTAACTTCAAATCCTCTCATTTGCAACCCTAATTAGAAAATCCAACTATCCACATAACACCTAAAATCAAGAAAACAATCTTCTGCAAACCCTCATCGGAAAACTAGGTATATCTGCAACCCTCAAAAGATGATGTTTGTTCTGGTATCCTGATTTGGTTTGATTTGTTATAGGGTTCTTTTTAATTTTATTATTTTAAATTGTTTTGAATCAATGGCATGATTTTGTACTAGAAGAGCATGATTTACTTTGTTTCGCACCTAAATGCTATTAACAATTTTCTTAGAGAATGATATAAGTAGCTTGGTTGATGCTTGGTTGATAGCTACTAAGTTAATCTTTATTAAGGTGGTTGGAATATCTAATCCATGGTTCATTCTCAAATGAGAATGTACGGGGTTTGATTCCAACCATCCGTTGAATAGTTTCTTGGTGGTTATGTTGTTGTTATGTTGTTCTTTATTGCTACCAAATCGCTAGTGTATTTCATGAAGAACATGATTCTTGGTTTGTATGCCCCGATATACGTACATGCTTGTTTGCAATTTTGGTTAAGGAATAATGAGAGCTAGTGCTCTCATCATATGGGTGAGACAATTGCTTCTTAAGCGATCGACTTACCCATATGAAAGTGAGTGGACTAGCTCATTTACAAATCCTTCCAAATTGGTATCCAATAATGCTTTTGTAAATTGATAATGTTATACAGATTTCATTTTTGAATTTTGTTTTTGTAGCTCATTATGAAAACAAATCTTACAACAATAGTAAAGAACAAGGTAAAGACGATTTCATTATGATTGAGTTGCTCTTGTTCATGTAAATGATTTGCTTTGAGTTGTCAATAGATGCTAATGAAGCTTTTGTATTTAATGATGCTGGAAGTCAACAGAAAGAATAATGTCAAGCAGAGTTTCCAATCAAAGGTAAACTCTTTTCATCTCAATTTCATTACATTAACATAAAAAAATTACCTTCTCATTTTAACTTTATGTATGGTTTTTTTGCAGTCAAGAAGGGATCAAGAGCCCAGTCCCAACTTAATGCATCTCCATCAAAAAGTGTTGCACTTGCTTGAAGTGCCGAACACCTAGAAAGAACAAGTCAGCAGAACCAACCGATCCCTATATCTCCAAGTGATGCGTACACTTGTCGAGGCGATCATCACCAAGGTTCAAAGCAAATGCAGTAACCAGCCAACCCTAAAAGTACTACACACAGAGATTCCTCCGTCAAGTGCACAACCAAGAAATCGACCAACCAACTCCATACACTCAGAAAGAAATTAGTTTCTAAGATAAGACATCTTTGTGACTACAAAGTCTAAAGAAGATGATGCAAATTCCAAATGCAAGACAAGAAGAGGAAATTGGACACAAGCATCGCCCATGTCCAACTATTCAACTCGGGAACTAACCCGGCACTTTTTCATTTGGAAGATGAAGAAGATGATGAAACTGCTGCACACTAACCAAGACGTGCAAGAGGAAGAGAGTGATGATTTCGATGAAGGAAAAATAATGATGATGGTGATGAGACTGGTGGGGGAAAGAATTGGAGAATGAAGATAATGGTAGTGATGATAAGTCTGGAAGAGGAGGTTGTTGGAGCAAGTAAGAAGAAAGTTTGTTCCACGTGACCAACGCAGATGGTGCAATGAGGTTGGATAACATAGATCCAAAAGTCGAAGTTCCCTTCAACTATAAAGATCGGTTGGTAATCCATCCGCGGCAATGGCAAGTTGTCTAGGGGTGTTAGTTCGGAAACATTCCGTTAACATACAATGATTGGAGAGTTGTTCCTTCTCGGCAAAGGCCAACATATGGAAGATAGTCGAGGTAATTAAAATGATTAATTGTTAACTCTTCAACTCTTTTCATTAGTCGACAACTCTTGAACTCATATAACAGATTCTAACTAAAATGATCTACATTTATTTGAAAAGAACCGGTTCATTGTGCCCTAACATTACAAAGACTACTATTTTGCCAAAATGGGAGCATATCTTAAAGAATCTCGATCTAGGAAAGCCGGTTTGGTACTCCATGCTTTGGATCGGCCACAAGGGAAGAAAGAGAGAAAAGGCTTGCAAACCTAATGCCCAAGAGCATGTCTGTCAATGAGTGGGAGAGGTTTTGAAACGTGTAGGCTACTTTGAATTCGAGTAAGTGTTTCTAATATAATGAGTGATTATATTTTCTGCTCGAAAATTTGAAATTTGTCTATCGACCGCTCAATTTCCCTTTGCAGGTCAAAAGGCTCAGAATGCAAGAAATTCGTTCAAAGCATGACACCTCACACTATTGGCCGAGAAGGTTACGCCCGATTTGGAGGCTAAGATGGTATGCTCTACCCTTGATTGAGTATTTTGTGTGTTCCATGGCCTCCTCTTTGTCTTGATGCATGTCCAAACAATAATTAAGACAATTTACTTGACTTCATTTGTGGAAGTTGTTAACTAATCGGGATTCATTATTTTCTTCTTTGCAGCAAAAATAAATGAACACAAATGAAACACTTGATATACTGGTTATGGGTAACAGGTCACAAACCGAGTGAAGGAAAGGAACCGAATCCTAGTGTTCTAAGTGCTTTTGTGAGAAATCTTCTCTTCTTCCGTCTTTGAATTTATGTGTGCTTCAATAATGCAACAATATCTTATATGTTTCACACTTATATAGAAAAAAATTGAAGAAGCTCAAGCACATCATAGTTCTGGTAGTGGATCTTCCTTGATAGACGATGTTCTTACGGGCTCTTGGTGAAGATAAAGGGGTGAGACTTAAAGGCATGGGGTTTGGAGCGACGCGTAAAAAAGATTGCAGCCAATAGTCATTTATAAGTTGATCATTCAAGAGTGTCAGGGAGCACATTAGAGCAATGAATGATCGTCTTGTGATGTTAGAGGTGAGAATATATTTTGTTCATGGTTTGGTTTTTGGTTTTCTTTTTATAGTTGATGAATTCAAACATGGTTTTGCCTCATACTGTCTATTTGTTTTTTTCTACATGAGAAGAGCTCAAAGTGTGTCTGCCTTTGCCAAGTCCACTTTCACTTGACAAGGCCAGCTTGCAAGCAACAATGTGGCTAGTACTAGCGAGTTGCTCCCGCACAGCTCGCAACTCCTACTACTAGTCCATCGGCGAGACCAAGTGGTGTGAAAGTGCCAAAAAGATTTACACCATGCCAAGTTACTAAGTTGGTACAAAGAAGGAGAGGTGGTGGTCGATGCTAAAATTAGTGAAACGGATCCGGTGCGGGAGATACATGGGGACCCAATAGGTTTTGGAGCCTGTTTGTGTGTGTGTGTGTGGTTTCTCATGTTCAAGGTGCTCTCGTCTTCAAGCGAACTTGAGTTCAAGTTTGTTCTTTGATCCGTTGGAAGTGTCATCTCATGGCCCAAGGATCGCATAGTGTTCGATTAGTGTTCAAGAAACTTTTAACTTATCTTATCTTTAACCTGGGTGTGTGTTTAAGAAACTTTTAACTTTTGGTAACAAACATCTATATCTACGCCATTTTTTGAATTTGTGTGTTTAACACTAGTGGGTGAACTTGAATGAATATAATGGGTGATTGGAAGGTTTAATATGAATGTGAATTACTTTCGGCAATTTGGTTTCAGCTACGATTTCTTTTTTTTCAAAAATTTTATGAGACAAAACTCCAAACAAGGGTTGTAGGTCAACATTCAACTACTAAAAACCTTTGTTGTATTATAGAATATGACTACACAAGGCACGAGGTTGTGTTTTGGACTTTACAATACATATTAGAAGTTGTACAAAAATTTTCAACCATTACAACAAGAGTAGTAATACTACTATTCACAGACTTTTATGAAGTTGTGTTATGGACTTGGACTACACATATTAAAGATAGTACAAAGATTTTCAACCATAATAACAAGAGTAGTAATAGTGCTATTCACAAGGCGTTTATAGAGGTTGTGTTATGGACTTGTACTACACATATTAGAGTTGTACAAAAAATTTCAACCATTATAACAAGAGTAGTAATAGTGCTATTCACGGCATTTATAGCGTTGTCTTATTGGGTTTTTACTACACTTATCGAGATATTGTGAAAGCATGTACAACAATATAAATAGGAGTTGTGAAAGGATGTCATACAACTCCTGTAGGTATAGTGAAACACGGATTGACAACTCTTGTAGAAGTTGTATTAGTCTTCCAAAATAAAATCGAGAGAGAATCACAACTGAACCAGAAGGTAGTCCAAACTTGAACCACAACTAGGTTTACGACCCTTAGCTGGAAGTTGCAGTAAATTTCATACCTTCCGCAACCCCCTTCCGCAATGCATCGATAAGTGTCGTTGTAGATCAACGCCGACACTTGTGGGGGGTTGCCAATGTATGTTTTTCCCATAGTGTGATATGCCCTTATCAAAGCGATTTTATACCCCAAAGATCTATCCAGGATAACATAGCAATTGATGGAGATCTTTTTCATCATATTAAAACCTCAACTAATACTAAAGACCTCAAAATATCACTGAAATTGGATATCCAAAAAGCCTATGATAGTCTAAACTGGGGTTTTGTTAGAAAAGCCTTTACCAAATTAGGTTTTTCGACAACTTTCATATAATACATCATGCTTTGTATATAAATGGTCACATATTCAATCAATATCAACGGAACACTGCATGGGTATATTACTCCAACTAGAGGAATAAGACAAGGGGATCCTTTCCCATCCTATGTGTTTATTGTTTGTGTGGAAATACTCTCAACAAACTTGGGAAATCTTGAGTCCCAAAGAGCCGTAAAGGGACTACGCATCTCACAAAAAGCTCCACCAGTTCTCCATCTCATTTACGTGGACAATCTTCTCATCACATACAAGGCTTCAAAAGAAGAAACCAATCAACTCAAGCAAATGCTCCAGGCGTACAACACATCAGCAGGTCACCACATTAATACTTCCAAATCCACCATCATCCATCACCCAAAGATCAACCAACAGCAATTACTTGAACTTCATCAAGATTTCAATATTCCCACAACCTCAATACCACCGATCTACATAGGAATCCAATTCAAACATGAAAGATCCTCTCGTCACATTTATGAACCTTTGCTAAATCGGTTAGCGTGTAGGAAAAGGTATGGATCTTCAAGTGCCTAACACCTTCAGGAAAATTAAGCACTTATAAAATCTTCCTAACCCCTACATCACAACTTCTTCCTATCAATGTGAATAGGAAAATGGATCGTATCACTAGAAACTTTTTCTGGGGACATGACCCCTCGGTTAAGAAGCTTTACCCGCTAAGCTATGATAAGCTGACTAGGACCGAATCTAAAGGCGGTCTGGGAAATCAAAAAAGCAGAGATCATAATAAAGCACTACTCATGAAGCAGGTCTGGAACATCCACGAGAAAACAGATTCAATATATGCTAGCCTTTGAAGTGAGAAATATCTTAGGCATCAGCCTCTCTTTTTAGGAACACCGTCTACCCCATCTTCATCTAGTCCTCAATTGAGGCAATTAGCATCCCTCATTCCCACAATCAAACAACATCTTTTCCACAAAATCGGAGATGGGTTAACAACCCTTATTCAAGAAAACTGGATTCTACAATTCGATAACACACTAGATCCGGCGAACTGTTACCCAATCCAGATAGTTGCTGACCTCATTGATCCTTTCACTCACACCTGGAATCACGATAAATTAAACTTCCTGTCACCCCAGATAATCCAACGAATCGTGAATATCCACCTCCCCGAAAATAACCCATCTAATACAATCATCTGGCTTTACACCAAATCAAAAATACACCACATCATCTTAATATCATCGTCGCCATCACATCAAACCATTCCCATCAAAACCCATTTCCACTAACTAAGTTTCTATGGACACTTCATGTCCTCCAAAAAGACAGCTTTTCTTGTGGAAAGCAATCAACGAAGGCCTCCTGACCTTCATCATTCTAAACCATATCCACCTCATCGATACATAAATTTGTCCACAATCTAACACTAATCGATTCTTCTTGCCACATTCTCTTCCATTGTAAAATTATTGTGGCCGCCTGGAACATTCTCCTCACAAGACTCCCCAATCACTCAACCACAACCCAATATCTTCCAAACTTTCCATATCCCCAAATGAAAATCATACAAATTTTACAATTGGAAAATCACCACTCTGTCAAAATAACCTTTTGTTTCCTTTTTTGGTCCTTATGGATTGTTAGGAACGATTACATTTATCGGCAAAGGAAACCAAATCCGGGTAGCATCGCCAAAATGACTCTTTCTCTTCAACAAGAGTTCTCTTGGGCGCAAGAGAACCCCCCTCCCGTGCTACCTGGAATACCATCTCCCTCAAACCCAAGAAATGGAGAATGAACGTCTACTACAATCTTCATAGGATGGATCAAACCTAATCTTAACTGGATCAAGATCAACATAGATAGAGCAGCGCAAGGACACCCCGGAATAGCTGGAGCAGGTTTCATCTGCATGGATGTTTATGCTAACACCCTAGCAGTCGTTGCACAACCACTTGGAATTACCACCGCCTTCACAACCGAGTCTTGGGAAATGCTCACAGCGACCAGGACGACAAAAGAACGAAGCTAGCCAAATGATCAATTCAAAACTGATTCGGAAAACCTGCTTCGATTCTTAACATCAGACGCTGATCCTCCTTGGTACATCTCAGGAATGATCTCTGAAACCAAACAAATTATGAGTCAAATCCTCACCGCACTGGCCAACCACAACTGTGGGAAGGCAATCAAACGGCGGATGACCGGCTAATCTGGGCAAGAGATAACCCAATTATGGAACCTTACAACTTTATTTTGGGACCATACAATCCCACCATGCATCAATCAAATTATAATGGATGACTTCTTGGGTACTACTTACCCTCGTGTAATTGCCGCTTAATTTTAACAATATCTTCATGCTTCAAAAAAAAAAGTTTGTTTTTAAAAGTGTTATTTACTATTACCTTTTATTTGCATCTCCGACGTTTTGAATGTAGATGTGGTTGACTTCTTAAAATCCATCTCTAACATCTATCCGGGACCCGGTGGCCAGCCTTGCCAGAATCTTCAAAATAATAATTAAGAATCTCAGGTATACAATCATTCTCATAAAAATTGTTGTGTTTTCCATCTCATAGTGATCTGAAAATCCAATCCACATACATAACTAATGAATGTTATTTCATGTACTAGTACAACCATTTCCACGGTGGGTGGGCCGACCAAAGAAGAATCTGAAGATGGGGTTTGTCCGCGACTACTTTCGCCTCGTTTCACAAAAAATGGTACTTTCGTTTTGTTTCAGAGAAAGTGATACTTTCGCTCTGTTCCAGAAAAAGCGATACTTTTGCCTTGTTTCAGAAAAAATGATATTTTCGCTCCGTATCACTTTTGCTGAAACGGAGTGAAAGTATCACATTTCCTGAAACAGAATGTGAAAGTATCACTTTTCCAGAAACGAAAAATTAGTTGATCCGTAAACCAAAATGTGGTTGCATGATGTGTTATGCATCCTTTGTGGTGGTTTGCATAATGGTTATGCATTCAATTTTCGAGAATTGTGCTTAAAGTGAAAGTATCACTTTTCTTAAAACGGAGGGACTACATCGTTTTATTAGTTACAATTGGAAATTAGTTGATGCATAAACCAAGATATGGCCACATATAGTATTATGTATCGTTTGTGGTGGTTTGCATAATTGATATACATTTAATTTTCTAAAATTGTGCCTACAATAATAAATACCTCCAAATTTTTCGTAAAAACTCTAAATTTGATATTGTTATTTGTACTCATTGCGTAGATTATTTTATAACCTTTTTAACGAAATAAAATTTGTAAGAATCCAAAGCACGTATTTTTAGATATGTTATATTAAAGTTTGCTTTCTAATTATACCCCTAAACAAATAGGATACATGGAGTTATAGTAATTTGACTAAAAGGGAGGGATAATTATGTCATGTGAAAAAGACTAACCATGGACACCAAATCCAATCTTTTTATGTTAATTGATCACTTAGATTTTATAATAAAAAATGACATACTACTACAACCATTGCCACGGTGGGGTAGCTTTTTTGGTTGTTTTTTATGTGAACAAACAAATAAATAACGATGTAATCTTTATCTTAATTTAAAAAAGTTATACCGTGAAAGTTAAATATTTTCATGCTTCTTTTTCGAAAGGTCAAGAGATTGCAGATTCAGTTTCCCTATCATATAAACGTGATACAATTAAAAATAAAGGTCACATTTTTAGGAGTTTAGACTTTTAAATGTCGTCACTCAACTTGTTTTCATGTCTATAAGCTTCCTCTCTCTTCTTTTTTGCTCTGCGAATCGGTGATATGTGATGTATCAACTCAGTTTCATAGAATTTTTTGAATACTTTTCTAATCTCTCTTTTTTAAACTATTTCCTCCAAATTTAGTTTGTCTCTTTACTATGTGTTGATTTGTTTCATTACTAAGCTTTTTAAGTCCCCATCTAAATCCAATCTTTGATACAATTTAGACTCTATTCTTTACACATCTTATAGTTTTGTTCAGAAAAATGTTTATGTGTAGCTAATTCTTACTGTTTTCTCCATTATGTGTATGCAGGTTGGATTATCTCATATGGCGTTTGCCTTTACGTTTGTGTTGGTGATTATTGCGTTGGTAGAGAAGTCAGTTAATCGTTTGAATACTCGATTATTGTAATAGTGCTACTTGGGTTGCCAAAGAAGAAGTTTCAGAATCGGTCCAACTCATCGTTTAATCATTCTCCTAAAGTCCGTTATTTTGAAAATTCAAATTCAAAAATTTTCAAGCACCGTGATTATTGTCGCAATCTACATATCGGTTACCTTATTTTTCTCATAGGTTGGTTAATTTACAACTACCATACTTATCAAAATCCTAGATTGAGTCAAATATATTGTTACCGTAATTTTAGCCGAGAAATCAATCAAAAATTATTCCATTCTCAAAACATCCTTATTAAAATCAATCCCACCATTGCTTTACCCTCTAATAATACCTTTGCGAGTCGAAATTGGTTAAACCCTAAAGAACATAGTTTCGGTTTCAAAATCATGGAAGCAGGAAGTTCTAGTCAAGTTGGCGATCCGGTTTCATAAGTTCAAGCAAGCTGCGTTGGAGTTATGACATGGTCGAAAGATCATCACTGAGGGGAAAATGAGTTATGACATGGTCGAAAAGTTCATCAAATTTACTTGGCCGTTTATCTCACCTGAAGAAATCAGAATTGTAGAAGTTGATCCTAACATCATGATTTTTACTTTTAGTAAATGGGAGCTGTTGAACAAGGTAATTGATAAAAGACCATGGAATATAAACAGGCAGCTACTTATAGTTCATGATTATATTCCTAATATGATATATACAGAGAAGCATTGAGGTTTTCAACTTTTTTGGATCCAGCTCAAATACCTTCTTCCTGAGCATATGATTGTAGCAGCCGCTACTAAAATTGCAGTATATCATGTGTGAGGTGGTTAAAATAGAACCAAAGGATGCCATACCAGTTGGAAGAGTTCCTGTGAAGTCTGTGTCAACATTGAGTTAACTAATCCACTGAGAAGAGGGGTGAAGGCTATAACTAATCTTGGAGTTAGCGGTGGATCAAATTTTATTATGAGAGGCTGACCTCCGTGTATACGCACTAAATGCTATATGATCAAGCACCTGTAGAGTTGCTTGTAAAGATGCTTGAAAATTTCTTGGTCAAAGCACATGACAAACCATATTTTTTTGGTAACACTAATACCATTAGGAAGACAGTCTCAAATATTTCTTCAAGCAATGCTCCTGCTTCAAGAGGAAATCAAAAGAAATTTGTGAAGAGTGCAGTTTTTATACCTCCCAAAGATGGTGAAGTTGTCAATATGAATTTTTACTTAAGAATGGAGATGATGTTGCTAATGATGAAGACTCCAGACTTGGAAAAAGGCAAAGAAGCACTGATACCACCTTGACATCTGAAGGAAGTGTTGAAGTCATCTCTTCTAGCAGCAACTCGGTACCCATTACTGTCAATCAAACTTCTCCAAAAATCACCACTAGAGATAATCCAAGCAATGTTGCACAAAAGGAGACTCAAGTTATTCCTATTTCTTCTCTCAAATCTTTTCATAGTTATAGTTATTTTAACTTTCTTATTGTTACTTATCTTTTCTGCTTTCTTTTTTCTCAATCTACCAAAGTTTATTCTCCATCTTTTCACTTGTGCTCTTATACAAAAATTCTTGTTAGTTTTATACTCACTTTCATATTATTTTGTAAAAGAGAAGAGCCAAACATGAGAATACTTTCATGGAATGTTCAACGTTTCAAAAATCCTGACACTAGAAACCATCTTAGCACTCTCATCAGAAGCCAAAATCCAGACATTATTTTTCTGTGTGAAACAAAAATCAATCAAGCCAAGTGTAAGCCTTTATTGAAGCATTACCAATATCCTAATTATGCTTTTATTGAACCAGTATGGCCTCTCTGGAGGTTTAGCCCTTCTCTAGAAGAATGGATTTCAATGTGATATTCTGGATGCTAGACTTAATACTTTCAATGCTCTTATACAGGCAGATCCTAGCAAACCAGAATTCCTTCTTACTTGTATGTATGGGTACTCTCAATATGATAAAAAAAAGAACAGTGGAGTTTCATCCAAAAAATTAGTACTGAAAATAGCAATCCTTAGAGAGTGTTGGGAGACCTAAACTTTCACATTCTAGACAGCTCCAATAGTACTTCCTCTTCCATGGATGGATGGGTTAATAATGTAGTGGCCAACAGTGGTTTAGAAGATATTGGTTTTGTAGGCAAAGACTACACATGGACCAGTAATAATTTAGGCACTGGATCTAGGATATCTAGGATTGATATGGCTTTAGGCAATGGGAAATGGAATATCCATTTTCCTAACTCTAAATTATTTCACCTCACTCAAATAGGTAGTGATCATAGTCCTGTTATGTTAGCTACTGATTTTGCAGGTACTAAATGTTGGAAACCATTTAAATTTTTCCTTACTTGGCTTAATGATAATACTTATACTAATGTTATTGCTAATGCATGGGAAAATAGTGTTGTTGGTTCTCCTCGGTTTCAACTTGTCAAAAAACTTCAGTTCACAAGGAAAGATTTATCTAAGTGGAACAGGGAACATTTTGGAGATATTAACATTAAGGTTGACAATCTACATAAAGAATTAGATGTACTTCAAGCACAACCTCAAGGTATTGTTTCTGAAGAACATATCAGGTCAATTAGCATGGAGCTGAGCAAGTGGAACAAAACCAAAAGCCAATTATATCATCAAAAGTCAATAGAGCATTTCATTAAAGACATGGATAACAACAACAAATATTTCCATAAAAAAATCAATAGGAAGAGAACAAGGAATAATATAGACTCAATCAAGGATCATAACAATGTATGGCTCCACTCAAGGAAACAAATTTCAAGTCATCTCACTTCTCATTTCAGAGATATCAATGCTTCTACTTCACCCATGCTGGAGGAAAGTTATTATCATTTTCTACCTACAATTGTGACTTCTGAAGATAACTTACTTCTCACTAGAATTCCATCTCAAGAAGTTATTTTCTCTACTCTCAAATCTATGCAGAATTGGAGTGCTCCAGGCCCAGAAGGTTTCCAAGTAGGTTTCTATAAAAGTCAGTGGGAAATTGTTGGCACAAATTTTTGCCAAATGGTTTCAAGGTTCTTTGAAACTAAACACATTCTAAAGTAGATCAACAATACTTACATTTCTCTTATTCCAAAGAAGAAGAAATGTATTTCAGCTGCAAATTATAGGCCAATTGGCTTATGTAATACTTCCTACAAGATTATTTCAAAAATCTTAGTAGGAAGAATGAAACCTCTTATGGCCAAGATTGTCTCCCCATTTCAAGTTGCCTATGTTTCGGGGAAGGCTTATTAGTGACAACACAATAATTGCTCGGGGAGATTATTCACTCAATGAAGAGGAAAAAGGATCAAACGGGATGGATGGCACTCAAGATTGACATGTCTAAAGCCTTTGACAAGACTAGAATGGTATTTTTTGATTAAGGTTCTTCAATACTTTGGTTTTAGTGATGACTTTTGTGAGCTTATTCATCAGTGCATAAGCACTACTTCTCTTTATGTGCTTCTTAATGGTTCTCCATGTGAAAGCTTTCACCCTACTAGAGGAATTAGACAAGGTAACCCTCTCTCACCTTATCTCTTCATCTTAGCAATGGAATATTTATCTAGAAGCTTGTCTCATGCTCAGCAGACCAACAACATCAAGGGTATCAAGGTTGCCAACTCATCTCCTGCAATAAACCATTTATTATTTGCAGATGATTGCTTAATTTTTACACAAGCTAATCTCACTTCTACAAATAATTTGCTTGAGATTCTACAGAATTTCAGTTCCCAATCAGGTCAATTGATAAATTTTGAGAAATCAGCAGTCCATTTCAGCAAAAACACAAGTCCATAGGTTGTAGCTTCTCTCATTCAAATTCTTGGAGTCAAAGTCATGTCAACAAAGGAGAAATATCTTGGTTCACCTCTACTTCTTGGGCACTCTAAGCAAGATTCTTTCAAAGCTATTAAGGAAAATTTTGAGCATAGATATTTTGTGTGGTCTTCTACTTCTTTATCTCAAGCAGGTAGAGCCACTATGATAAAACATGTTCTAAATTCTGTGCTTATTTATCAAATGGGTACTTTTAAGCTTCCAAATATTCTAATTAAGAAGCTCACAGTAATTGAGAAAAGATTTTTCTGGGGTCACAAATCAAACAAAGGGTTAAATCCCATTGCATGGCAGATTGTTTGTAAACCCAAAGATATTGGGGGTCTAGCATTCAGAGATTTGGAAAAGCTTAACTTGGCTTTATTAACAAAGCTTGCATGGAAGATATGCACTGAATCGAGTCATTTAATGGTTCAAATTCGAGAAGTAAGTATTTCAAAGCTGGTGATATCTTACATCAGAATATAGAAGCTAAAAACTGCTTATACACTTGGAATGGCATCACAAAAGGGTTAAAAATTGTGCAACAAAACTATTTCATGGAGATCCATAATGGAGCTAAGACTAAAATTTGGCAAGACAGATGGATTCCTGGTATGTCAGATCCTGCCTCTCCAGCTAATGATTTGTTTAGATTCTATGAAACTGTCTCTGAACTAGTAATCCCTAACACTAGCTTATGGAATGTTGATCTGATCAACAAACTATTTGAAGCAAATACTGCTGCCAGAATATGTTCATTGACTCTACTAAAGAAGATGTTATGTTGTGGATGCCTGCAAGGGATGAAAAGTTCTCAGTTAAGAGTACTTATAATATGCTCACTAAGTGCAATAGAATTGTTCAACTGAATGGTGTTAATATTGATCCCTCAATTTGGAAAAGATTGTGGAATTACAATACAACTCATGAATAAAGCTGTTTATTTGGAAGTGTATTAGAGGATTACACTCCACTAACAAACAAGCTATCTTACTACAACGGTGAACAACATAGTTGGTGCAATATATGTGGTCAACAAGAATAAACAATGGAACATCTTTTATTCACTGTGAGGCATGCAAGAAGAGTCCTGGAGAGGGGTAAATATTGATATTGATTGAGTTAGTTCAAACTGCAATAATGTATCGAGAATGGGCTATGAGTGGTTCAGTCAAAATGGTATCAATCTTGATAAGAAATGGTTGCTAAGCTGTCATGATTGGTTCTTGGGTAATTTGGAAGGATAGATGTGATGCAGCTTTTCAGGGAGTTTCTCTTAATCACCTTACTTTTGTGCACAAAATAAACTATCATTTAGATTCTCATTTATTTGACAACTGCAGCTCTGATTCAACCTTGAGTACTAATAAAGTCTCGAGATGGATTCCACCAATAGAAGGCATCTTTAAGCTTAATGTAGATGCTTCTTTTTACTGTGATACTAACCAATTGGGTACTGGTGTTGTTTTGCGGGATTTCACAGGTACCTATCATAGAGTCAAAGGAACTTACTCTAATGGAGCATTAAGTGCTGAAGAAGGGGAATGCAGAGCTGTGAGTGAAGCATTGAGATGGGCAAAACATAAGCAGCTTAAAAAAATTCAAGTGGAAGCTGATGCAAAGAATGTCATTCTTTCCATTAAGGGTGATACTCTTCTTATCCAATGGGAGAACAGAAATCTTATCAAAGAAATAAAACACCTAGCTTTAAGTTTTTCTTACATGTAGTTTTGATTTCATTAGTAGGGATGATAATATGGTCGCAGACCACATTGCTAAATCTGTAAGAGAATCTACCAATTCTGCTGAGGTAGATCAACAATTTTCAGATGATATTTGTAGCCTTTTGGCAAGAGACACCAACTCTCAGCACAGCTGATTCAATAAAATTCTTGCTTTATCAAAAAAAAAAAAGACTTTTAATGTCGTGCCTATTTAAATTAAAGTTTAATTATTTTTATTTTAGTTTAATTTTCTCTCATTTATTGGAGAATTGTTAACAATGAAATTTTCAGAAGCTAAGAAATTCAAAATTGTGAAACAAATAAGTAGCAATGAAAATTCCTTTGTCACCCTGTAAATCATTAATATTCTTAGTCGCTCTAGTTTGCGTGTTTTTTGATATTACTACAACTATAATGTTGTTTTTTTGTTTTTTTTTTTGTTTTTTTTTTTGCTTAAGATATTTGTCTTTTGTTCTCTTTATAACTATTCACGTAGTTTCGAGTTTCTTTTTGATTGATTTATAGGATTTAAGAGATGATGAGTTACGAACTAAGGTCATGGGTATCAGAACCCAACAAATTTACACCTCTATTAAAGAGGCATTAGCTAGATTTTAGTTGGATTTGCATTTTTTGTATGGGAAATTACATTGTTGTGGTTATTATTTACTGCGACTCTAGTATCTTGTATTGACTCAATTTATATGGGTAGGGTTTTCCAATTTCTTTTACTATCTCTCATTGGAGAATGTGTTGGAAGGCCTTTTTATTCTATTCCAAGCAAAAGGCTGGTTAATAAGAATAAACAGCCATGCAAACATTCCGACCTTATAATATAGCACACCGAGGTACGCATGGCGAAATTCCAGAAGAGGCTGCTTTTGCATATGTGGTACAATTGATTATCTTCTGGCTCTTGCTTAATTATTTTGATGCGTTTTTCTTTAATTTTTATATACACATTTTATTAGAGTGTTGAGCTACCATGTTTGTTGCTTGTAGAGAGCAATTGAAGAGGGGGCAGATTCTATAGAAGCGATATTCTTTCCTCTAAAGATAGTCACCCCGTTTGCTTCCATGACTTGATGCTTGATCTGACGACTAATATTGCTGCTCGTACAAAGTTTGCTGACCGTAAAAGATTTACAAGTTTGAATATGCGAATGTCACCGGACTAAGTGACCCGTTTTTCCCTTATGCTCATTGGGTTTGGGTTTTATCGGGCGGTGGTAAGCCGTCGTGGGCGGTGAGTTACGCCCGCCCAAGATAAAACCGTGAGTGCATGCAGACCGGCTGGGTCCGCCGGCGTGGGCCATTCCAGGCCATGGCGCCCAAAGCGAGATCCAATCCAAGGGGACACTCTTCACTCAACCAACATTCCAACACGTCCTTGTTTCCAAGGAGAGCAAATCCACTTCCTCGATGCCGTCCATGCCTAGTACATACCGCCCTCCCGTTGATGTACAGCCGGAAAAGGGGGCCCCGGTTTGAATCCAGCGGGCCGCTTTTCGGGTCGGCTGACATAACGGTTTGAGATGACCAAGCCTGAACAGCCGCTCCGGGAGAGCCACGGTTCAGGTCTGGGCATCACCATCGATTTGTCAAACAGTCGTTTTTATTTTTTGGTGATATATGACCCGCCAATAAGGGATTGAATGCCCTTCAAAATGGTGAATATGCGAATGTCACCATCACGAGATTTTTCATTGGTAAGCAAGCGTTAGCGCGTGCTCCCTTCAAAATGGTTTTATGTACACAATTTCTGGGTGAAAAAGACATGTAAAATTTGATACTGTTCAAAGGGACGAGAATGTAAAAATAGCCAGGATGTAAACAGTTTCATCCTACCCATTTTCAAATATTTTTTCTTATTTTTAATTTACATCAGGATGCATCCAATTTCATCCTCACTCTTTATTAAGTTTAAGCCAGGATGGATCCAGTTTCATTCTTGCTATTCTTTTGGTGTCCATTTTTCCCATACTAATTTTTACTCGTCCATTAGAACCATGTTTTAAAAATATTTGGACAAATGACCCATTTTCCGTTTTAGGCATGTCTATGTTTTTGTATGTGGTCTGGTCGTTCTCTTTTTGTGTGTATTATCTTGACCCAATGAGGTTCTGATAAATTGATTTTGATCTTACGAGTAGTTGACTTCGCATTTAAGAAAATTAATGTCGTTAAGAGTGAAGCAAAGGTACGCTTTTCGAAAACACTTGCTTAGGGTGTGGGAGCAAGTGTTATGTTTTTTCTATTAATAAAAAAAGCCAGTGAAATAGCAAGTGTTATTTGACCGGTAGAACACAAAATGGGGATCGACATCGACTGAAATAGCAAAAAAAAAAAAAAAAAAAAAAAGGCTTTTTAATAAAGTGGCCAAGTTTTCCCTATATAATTAAGAAAGTGACCGTTTTTTTTTGAATCTTTATGTAAACTGGCCGAGTTAGACTTTTTCTGTCCCGTTATTTTGAAAAAACGGGTAACGGCGGTTAACTGTCAACTATTCAGTTATACTACTTTGTAAAGACATAAACCCCCTCAATCGGCTGAACAGGTCTGAGTTATCATGAATCGTTTGGAATTGAGAGTGTAATCACCAATTCATCAGAGATTCTAAGATCTCCTAGTTTACTAGGTTTCTTAAGAACAGCTAAATTAACTTATTCATTACAAAATATTGAGAAAAATTGACTGAAATCAAATTGGGAAAAAATGGTACCACCCTAAGTTCAAATAACGAGTTCCTAATCAATTGATGATTTTTACTTACCTCAATTACGATAAGGATAGCATTTGTTTCCGGTGAATATGTTGTTCAAACTGGTTTCAAACTCATATGCTAAACCAAATCACTGAGTACCTCTCATCCAATCTTCAGTTCCTTCTCCACTACGAATACCTCTTTTAATCTTTGGCAATCACCCACAAGAACCATGGATCGTGGTTGCAAAAAGCTATAACAGTACTGGTTGGGCACTCTATCGAACATTTGAGGTGCAGTCTATTGGCGTCTTTTCTCTAACGTGTTGTTGTGTTTTTTTTATTAGCTCAATCATCTTCTAGACACCTGCAAATTCAAATCAGATGATAACCCATGTTTCCTGATTCAATTCACGCCTTAAAAACTCATTAATATCTCACTGTTCAATTCATGAAGCTTCCCTACTTTCTTGGTAAAAATTAAATCCATGGAAAAGATTGTTCTTCAAATCCAATCAAAACCCCACTTTTAATTCATTACAGATCCTAAAAGTACTTCATCATTTCCTCCGTTCATCAATCTAATCGATAGTAACAACTCAAGTCTTTAATAACAGCGACTTGTTTTCACGGCTGGCTTCTCGGCAATACCAAAAATTCTCATTAAAATGAATTCAAAACTACCAGATTCACATCATTTCTCACCATCTAAGAAAATTGTTACCATGAGATGAGATTGATTTCTCACCATCGTTTCTCACATCTTCTCAAATCCAATACAGAAGAAGCATCTCACACTCGAGCGAAACAAAAACAAGAATTGGGCCGAACTTGGATTAGTGTAGGATAGGTTAGCAAGGATGGATGAGTAATTTCAACAACCATAATTGACTTATTCAACGCGGTTGACCAATCTAGTGGGTCCAGATGTGAAATTTAACGGAAAGGCCAGATTATAAAAGACTTTAAAATCTTGGCCGGTTTATTAAATGTATGGTAGGAAGCTGGCTACTTTATTAATTTGCCCAAAAAAAAAACCCTCAATTAACCTCATATTGAGGCTTGCTGGTAGGCTAGTATCGCAACCTGTTAAATTAATGTAGTAGTATGTTGTTGGAGCTTAGCTTGTTAGGCTTCCAACTAGTTAATGTAATACTCTTTATCTATTAATAAAATTGTTAAAAAATTAAAAAGAATTAAAAAAACCCGAATGTTACCGAATACCCACGAATATACGGCAAGGCCTTTCAATTGAAAGTTAAAACCTATTATAGGGGCTCCAAACATTGGGTTTTGAGGGCTCACAAGATGACAAAATTGGGTTATGAAATAGTAATCAACAAAAACCCATATCCAATTATTTTTTGTAATGGCTAAAATATCCTTCATAAATTATAAAATTAAATTTATTATCTTCTCATTATCTTTTCATTCATAAATCATGATGAAGATGATGATCATATACAAAAAACTAAATCTTTTATCTTCTCCTTCTATTTTTATTCATAAATCATGATGAAGATGATGATCATAAAAAAAAACTTATTATTCTTCTTTCTCTCTTCTTCTTCTCCGTCGTGATAAAGATGGCGATCATAAAAATAAAAAACTAAGAGAAAACACATCACTTATTTTTTCAGTACTGTCTTCGAATTTTCCCAACCGTATACTTCCTACGGTTGGGAAAATTCATATTTCCCAACCGTATACTGCCTACGGTTGGGAAAATTCATACTTCCCAACCGTAGACATTTCTGAAACTGTTTTTTCAAAAACCTATTCGATCGATTCCGCTTATCCATGCATTAATTAAAACCAATAAAATAAGATGGGTTTTTTATTTTTACCTTATTGAAGTCATTGCAGGTGGATTAAATGGTGTTAATCGATAATGAATTATTTTGGGAATTGACGATTAATCGAAAAAATAGACGATGGAGGTGATGGGGAAGAAGAAAATGGAAGAATTAAAGGAGAGGAATAAAAACAAATTAGTTCTAGGTTTCAATATTTAATTGGTTAAGGATATTTTAGTATTTTTCTTATGAATTAGGTCCCCTTATCTTCATTGTAGGATATTTGAATCCTTATGAGCCCTCAAAGGCCTTTTCTTGGAGCTAGGGCTGCACAAACCCGACCCTACCCGCCGGCCCGACCCACACCCGCCGGTTTTTACCCGCACCCGACCCTACCCGCCTAACACACGAGTCGACTATGACTAGCCCCGTCTGAAACCCGCCAAGTATTGGGTCGACTATGACTCGCCCCTTATAAAACCCGACTTACCCGCTCACCCGCCTAGAAATCTCCAAGCCATCCATTACCCTTGGATTACTTCCATCTATGATCTCATCCGTTCAATCCTTTAGAAAGAGTAAAACCTAAATCAACCTAAATACCTAATCGACTCCACTTTCTCAGTTTCTCTTTTCAATTCTCACTTCTCTCTCTCGGTTTCTCTTCTCCACTCTTCAACTTAGAGTTCAGAGTCACTCTTCAAAGATCAAATCACCACCAGTACCAACGTCTAATCACCACTAGTAACACCAACAAGGCAACAACGTGAGGTAATTTCATCTCATGATTAAATCAAAGATGATTTTAGGGTTTATGTTCTTTGATTTGAATCTGTTTAATAGGGTTTACGCTATTTGATTTGAATTTAATTTTTGATACTTCGAGTTCGATTGTAATACCATCTCATGATTGAAACAAAGATCTATTTTTTCGAGGGGATAACTTTGGATTTGGGTATTGATTTATTTGTTGTAAAATTTGTTTTGTTTTTCCATTGGATATATTGTGTTTATATTTGTTCTTTGATTCATTTGCATGTCTTTTTTTCTGTTTTTGTTTTGTTAAAAAAGGTTATAACAATTAATAAGGTTAAATTGTTTTCATCGGAAAAGCTCGTCTCGGACTTGAAAGCTACTAAGAGGAAATCAATTGAAAGATTGATTAAAGGAAAAACTATCTTGTTATATAGGTATATGTTAATTCTACTTTCAATCTTATTGTTGATTTACACTTTAAGTGATTTAATTGTACTGTTGTTGAAGTAAGGTCTTGGGTCTTGGTTTATTTATGATTTCAGTGATTTGAAACCACATTCCATGGTGAACTTATATAGATGTTTTGAAAATTGATTTTTTATAATGATCGATCAATGTATAACGAGGAGTGCGATTATACCGTGCTTCTTTGCATAATTTAGATTTGGTTTATGGCTAATTTATTGGTATATATATTTGGTTTCTTATCGCACAATTCTTCGAATTTGTCTTATCCTAATTCCATTCTAGAATAATTGTGTTATTGATTTCAATTACTTTTAGGCTTTGCATTGTGTTGTGTTATACTTATTTTATCTTTTGTTCAAGTTACCATGGATGAAATCTCACAAAATCTTCCAGTCATACATGGAGTCACATCGCAAATGGGAGCATATTCTCAACCTTCATCATCTTGTGGAGCAAGTGACAGTGCAACTAAGAAGGTTAAAGTTGGTGTGAGGAAATCTTCAGCAAAGCGAGCACTTTGAAATTTTAGAGTCCGGTCTAGAGAGAAATGTAAGCATTGTCAAAGGGTCAAGGTATATAAAAGATTGCGTGATAAATCATATGGGATTTGCCAATCTTAGTCGTCATTTGGGAAGTGCAATGGATATAAGAAAACAATAAATAAGCAAGAGACTACTTAACACTAGATTTTCAACCTTGCGGACGATAGAAGACTTTCTGTTGCTTAAAGTGAGCTTGTTGCGGTGTTAGAACTTACATGGTTTTAGTTATAGTTGCGGACTTGCAGTATTAAATTTTGAATATATTGTAAACTTTTGAATGTTGGAACTTAAATTTTAAGATAATTGAATGGTGGTGAAAAATTAAATTTTTTATAGTACGGATTTAGGTAAACTTAGCCACCCCACGACCTAACCATTGAAAAGTGGGTGGGTAAAAACCTACCCGTTGTAAAGTTGGATCAACTACGGGTGTGACTTTTAAATACCCGCCATCAGGTAGGGTGGCGAGTGAGGCCAAACCCGACCTACCCGACCCAATGTGCAGCCCTACTTGGAGCCCTATAATAATAGGTTTATTTCAATTTTGCCGTATGCAATAACGACCAAAGACCAAAAGGCCTTGCCGTATATGTACGGCAAAAATTAAAAAAGAAAACTCACAGTTAAAGAACCCGAGTTGACTCGTAATTCCCCGATCAATAAGCTGGACATTTAGAATCCTGGCCAATCAGTGAGTTGCTGCTAAATAAATAAAAGAAGTGAGAGAAAATCTAATTTCAATTCCCATCTCCATCTTCTCCGCCCCTCTTTCCTTGTTTTGGTTCCCGTTGAAGAAAAAATACCCCAATTTCAAAATCCTTCTCATTTTATTCAAAAGATCCGAGACATACAACACTAAAACACTTAATTTTCGATGAAATTAGCAGAAACCTAATTCTAATTCTCATCTTCCGTGCTGCTCTTTCGGAAGTCGAGATCTAGAAGAAAAAGGATTGAGAAACTTGCTGAACCCGTCTTCAACAACGTAATTGAAGGTATGGAAACGTATCTTGTTTCATTGATTTGATATTGATGTGAGTTTAGTTTTTCTTGTTAGTTTTGTAGTGGAAACCCTAATCTTTGTGTTTAATTTCCTTTTCTTATATTGTAAATACAGATTTCTTGCTTTAGTTAATTTGGTATGAATTGGTTTCGCAGATGGGAGATTCGTCGGTGGAGATTCATCTGTGAAGGTTTGTCCGTGGAGATCCATCTGTGGTTTTGGGAAGTTGAATCAGGATTAATATGCCTGTGTGTTTTTTTCTTTATCAAATGGCTGGTGCCACACTTTTATCCCTACATGAGTGCAGTATTTCATGGTATGTATTGTATCTGTGCCATAAGAAGTGAGTTTCGTTTTCCTTGTTAGTTTTGTTGTGGAAACTCTCATCTGTGTTTAATTTTACATTAGATGTAACTAAAGTAATTTGATTGTAAGCTAAAGGAATCTGTCTCTCGTCTCTTGCAATAGGGATGTTGATTATGTTAATATATGTATCTGATTCTTCCGCATAATGTATTGTGTTTTGCGATTTGTAGGTTAAGGAATCTGTCTCCTGCACTGTTGGCTGCCTAGGGTTTCTTTCAGTTTCTCTCCAGAATCCGGATTCCGGTACCACACTTTCGGGAATTTCTCTTCCTTTAATCAGGTTAGTACTAGTAATTTCTTTAATGTAGGTCATTCCTGATTCTGAAATCATTCATGCTGTTTCCCCTTCTTAATTGATTATCCTCCTAGTACTGCTCTTGTAGAGTGCTGTAGACTCTCCCTAGTTTGCTTTGCTTGTAGGATTCCATTTTTAGTTCTTAGATGAAGATTCAGCTCTGCTTTTAGCTTTCTTGTTGTACCATTCACATTAACTTACATATACCCATCCTTAAGATTAACTTTGGTTAATGAAAAATGATTATGTACCCATCGTCAGCTGGAAGAATTTTTTATGATTCTGTCCTGGGTAATGTTTCTTTTTCATGATAGGTGTCTCTAATATGCTTATGCTAATCATAATCTGTTAGTAGAAAGCCTATGTTGAGAGATGCATCTATCTTAACTGTATGCAACTTTTGGATGTTTGTGCGTATACAAATGTTTTTTTCTGGCCAGTCCTTGTGATAGTTACATTTGTGGCAATGATCGCCAGTCAAGCCATGATATCTGTAACATTTTCGTGTGTCAAACAATCTGTGGCTCTGGGATACTTCCCTAGAGTGAAGATAGTTCACACCTATATAAAATTCATGGGTCAGATCTACATCCCTGTCATCAATTGGTTTCTGATGATCATGTGTTAAGTACTATCATTCTCATTAATGATGAAACATTACATCTACCATTTGAATGAAATGCTATATAGACCCCATTATTTGTAAACGAGCAAACAGTGGATTCTTGCCATGTCAGCTAATGTCGCTCACTCGTTCTGCAGCCTATTTTCTATGGTTATTCTTAAATGCACAGTTGGTGAGTCTTAAACTTTTTGTATCAGTAAAATAGTATGTAGGTGTTGACCTTAATTTGTGGGTGTTATTACCCAACTGATTTTACCACCCTATTATAGAGCCATTTCACATGAGGATTAAATGTTCAGTTTACACCTACCACTATAGCTGACCAGATCACCTGGTAGGTAACTACGCCAGTGTAGGTGGGTAGATGACTCTAGTGTAGTGGTGAAGTTGTTGGATGGTAACACCCACAATGTGTAAACTTGTCTAAATCCTAATTTACTGATCAAGCAAATAAAACGCAGACATGTGACTAATAAAATATCACATAACTTGAGTCTCACAGAATAATTAGCAATAACATAGTTGATGTGGCATGCATACTCATGTGATCACATAATTCTGGTAAACTTGTCTCCCACTTGCTTTTGCTGCTTGTTTCCTCTGTGTGATGTACATTTGGAACTATGGAAGTGTTCTCAAATATCGTAGTGAGGTAAGTAAAAAGATGTCCATAGATATTATGCTGAAACTTTCCACTCTTGGAACTGTTAGAACACCAGGGATTGGACTATTATACAATGAGTTTTGGGCAGTTCCTACTAAGTCTTCAAGCAATCAATTCAGTAATTGTATTCACAAAACGTTGATGCTCAACTGTTTCAGTATCTTGCCTAATCCGGAGTCTTGCTGAATTTGTGAACTTTGGACTGTTAATGCAGGAATAGAATTTACTTTTAATTGTTTCTTATTCATCCAACGGGGAGGCATCTGAGTTGAAACCTTACTTCTATTAAGGCAATATTTTGTTCACTTGTGGATTATATGGGCTGAGTAGGGCATTTCATCTGAGATGTAGCCTATATAAACTTTAAGGGGACCTTATGTAGATAAGAAAAGCAAGCATTGGAAATCTGTAACTGGCATAAAATACGTATCACCAGTAGTTTATTTTGTATTAGGGGTGGCATTTTTTTTTTTTTAACAGACATTTCAGTGCATTGTATACATGTCCCCTGTCTTTGTCGCGCAACTGATTACTTGGTGATTTTTTTTGTCATCAAAGTGAGCTATCGTCTAATCATCAAATGATAGCCTGACTGTTACCTATTGAATATCTGTACTGTACAGTCCTAGTGCAACGTCACTGCATTTGTGAATACGATATAATTTTATGTTTATTTTAGTGCAATGTCACTGTTACCTATGGATAAGCTGGAAGAATTGCATCTGTAGTTGCTAGCTAAGTTTAGTTTCTTAGGATCAATTGGTTTATTTTCTTTATTGATAATCAGTAATACTACTAGTGGAGATAAAAACTTAAATTTGGACTTCAGGACAGAAAGCGCATGGCCATGAAATATTTGGAGCTGTATTTTATTTTAGTACTTTGATTAGCATTTAGTAACAAGAAAGAATAGAGCCTTAATTACTCCTTTTATTTGTGTGAGCTTTGATTTAACTCAACCTACTTTCCTGTTGCTTATATAATGTGCATGGAGTTTGGGGATTCTTGTATAGTTGTCAGTACGATACTGCGTTTCCTTATAGGTTACCTCCTAATTCCCTTGGCGCTCTTTCTTGTTGTTTTCAGGTAGTTTAAGATGATATGCTAGACAGAGTTTGAATGCTTGCTTGCTACTGTTTAGGTTTGTTTTCACAGTCATCCCATGTTCCTATACTCTATCATTCACTGAGGATAAATCATCAGTTTAAAGAGTTTTTCATTATTTAAATTGTAGGTATTATTTTTTCTATAAAGATCGTTCAACACTTCATGTCATGGTCTCATTTTCACCTGTTTGAATGATTACTGCTACCATCCTTATCTCTATAATGTTTTGTTTCAGGTGTTTGCAGTGTGCATGGGTGAACTATCCAAGTCAAGGACGCATCCAGAAAGGGAAGCTATACTTTTCTCTCTAATTTCTGTTTGTATGCATCCTCTTCTTGTTAAATGCACACTGAATAACGATGGTAATGAAATGAAGCAGTGATGGTTCATATAAAATAAAATTCACACTTAGGATAAATCTTTCTTTATTAATCATGGCATGGTGAACTCCTGGTTATCCTTTTGAAAGTTGAATACGGTTTAAATTGCGATTTTTATTCTTCTTTCATTTGAGTGATCGATTTGCCGCCATGTTAGTGGAGATAGATACCTATCCCTGTGCGAATACATCTTTAACAGACCCCCATTTTCCAGACCTCCTTCTCTACCTTGGTTTCTAACTTCTTTTTTTTTTTTTTTTGGTTACCTCCAGGCTCCAGTTTCCCTTGACGCTCTTTCTTGTTACTTTTCAGGTAGTTTTCGATGATACTAGACAGAGTTGAATCCTTATTTACTTCTGTTGAGGTTAGTTTTCATAATCATCCCCTGTTCATTTACTCTATTATTCACTGAGGATAAATTATCAGTTAAAGAGTTTGTTCATTATTTAAAATGTAGGTATTATTTTTTCTATAAAGGTCGTTAAACACTTCATGTCATGGTCTCATTTTCACTTGTTTGAATGAATACCGCTACCATCCTAATATCTATAACGTTTTGTTTCAGGTGTTTGCAGTGTGGATGGGTGAACTATCCAAGTCAAGGACGCATCCAGAAAGGGAAGCTATACTTTTCTCTCTAATTTCTGTTTGTATGCATCCTCTTCTTGTTAAATGCACACTGAATAGCGATGGTAATGAAATGAAGCAGTGATGTTTCATATAAAATAAAATTCACACTTAGGATAAATCTTTCTTTATTAATCATGGCATGGTGAACTCCTGGTTATCCTTTTTAAAGTTGAATACGGTTTAAATTGCGATTTTTATTCTTCTTTCATTTGAGTGATCGATTTGCCGCCATGTTAGTAGAGATAGATACATATCCCTGTGTGAATACATCTTTAACAGACCCCCTTTCCAGACCCCCTTCTCTACCTTGGTTTCCAACTTTTTTTTTTTTTTTTTTTTTTTTTTGGTTACCTCCTGTTTCCCTTGACGGTCTTTCTTGTTGCTTTTCAGGTAGTTTTCGATGATACTAGACAGAGTTGAATCCTTGTTTACTTCTGTTGAGGTTAGTTTTCATAATCATCCCCTGTTCATTTACTCTATTATTCACCGAGGATAAATTATCAGTTTAGAGAGTTTGTTCATTATTTACAATGTAGGTATTATTTTTTCTATAAAGGTCGTTCAACACTACATCTCATGGTCTCATTTTCACTTGTTTGAATGAATACTTCTACCATCCTAATCTCTATAACGTTTTGTTTCGGGTGTTTGCAATGTGGATGGGTGAACTATCCAAGTCAAGGACACATCCAGAAAGGGAAGCTATACTTTTCTCTCTAATTTCTGTTTGTATGCATCCCCTTCTTGTTAAATGCACACTGAATAACGATGGTAATGAAATGAAGCAGTGATGGTTCATATAAAATAAAATTCACACTTAGGATAAATCTTTCTTTATTAATCATGGCATGGTGAACTCCTGGTTATCCTTTTGAAAGTTGAATACGGTTTATATTGCGTTTTTTATTCTTCTTTCATTTGAGTGATCGATTTGCCGCCATGTTAGTGGAGATAGATACCTATCCTTGTGCGAATACATCTTTAACAGACCCCCCTTTTGCAGACCTCCTTCTCTACCTTGGTTTCTAACTTCATTTTTCTTTTTTTTTTTTTTTTGGTTACCTCCTGTTTCCCTTGACGCTCTTTCTTGTTGCTTTTCAGGTAGTTTTCCATGATGCTAGACAGAGTTGAATCCATATTTACTTCTGTTGAGGTCAGTTTTCATAATCATCCCTGCTCATTTACTCTATTATTCACCGAGGATAAATTATCAGTTTAAAGAGTTTGTTCATTATTTAAAATGTAGGTATTATTTTTTTCTATAAAGGTCGTTCAACACTTCATGTCATGGTCTCATTTTCACCTGTTTGAATGATTACTGCTACCATCCTAATCTCTATAACGTTTTGTTACAGGTGTTTGCAGTGTGCATGGGTGAACTATCCAAGTCAAGGATGCATCCAGAAAGGAAGCTATACTTTTCTCTCTGATTTCTGTTTGTATGCATCCTCTTCTTGTTAAATGCACACTGAATAACGATGGTAATGAAATGAAGTAGTGATGGTTCATATAAAATAAAATTCACACTTAGGATAAATCTTTATTTATTAATCATGGCATGGTGAACTCCTGGTTATTCTTTTGAAAGTTGAATACGGTTTAAATTGCGATTTTTATTCTTCTTTCATTTGAGTGATCGATTTGCCGCCATGTTAGTGGAGATAGATACATATCCCTGTGTGAATACATCTTTAACATACCCCCCCTTTCCAGACCTCCTTCTCTACCTTCGTTTCCAACTTTCATATTTTTTTTTTGTTTGTTACCTCCTGTTTCCCTTGACGCTCTTTCTTGTTGCTGTTGCTTTTCAGGTAGTTTTCGATGATACCAGACAGAGTTGAATCCTTGTTTACTTCTGTTGAGGTTATAATCATCCCCTGCTCATTTACTCTATTATTCACCGAGGATAAATTATCAGTTTAAAGAGTTTTTTCATTATTTATAATGTAGGTATTATTTTTTCTATAAAGGTCGTTCAACACTACATCTCATGGTCTCATTTTCACTTGTTTGAATGAATACTTCTACCATCCTAATCTCTATAACGTTTTGTTTCCGGTGTTTGCAATGTGGATGGGTGAACTATCCAAGTCAAGGACGCATCCAGAAAGGGAAGCTATACTTTTCTCTCTAATTTCTGTTTGTATGCATCCCCTTCTTGTTAAATGCACACTGAATAAAGATGGTAATGAAATGAAGCAGTGATGGTTCATATAAAATAAAATTCACACTTAAGATAAATCTTTCTTTATTAATCATGCATGGCATGGTGAACTCCTGGTTATCCTTTTGAAAGTTGAATACGGTTTAAATTGCGAATTTTATTCTTCTTTCATTTGAGTGATCGATTTGCCGCCATGTTAGTGGAGATAGCTACCTATCCCTGTGTGAATACATCTTTAACAGACCCCCCTTTTCCAGACCTCCTTCTCTACCTTGGTTTCTAACTTCCATTTTTTTTTTTTTTGGTTACCTCCTAATATCCTTGACGCTCTTTCTTGTTGCTTTCCAGGTAGTTTTTGATGATACTTGGCAGTTGAATGCTTGCTTACTGCTGTTGAGGTTAGTTTTCACAGTCATCCCATGTTCGTTTACTTTATTATCCACTAAGGATAAATTGTCAGTTTATAAGAGTTTCTTCATTATTTAAGTTGTAGTTTGGGTTCATGTTTAATTATGATTTTTGGTTGTTTGGATTGAATTTCAACAAAGGTCGTTCAACACTACATTTTATGGTCTCATTTTCTCCCGTTTGAATGTATACTGCTACCATCCTAATCTCTTAAACGTTTTGTCTCAGGTGTTTGCATGGGTGAGCTATCAATGTCAAGGACGCATCCAGAAAGGGAAGCTATACTTTTCAAATTTCTGTTTGTGTTGATTTGTGCAATTATGCTTCCTCTTCTTGTTAAATGCACACTGAATGACGATGGTAAGGTAATGAAGCAGTGATGATTTATATAAAACCAAATTCCCACTTAGGATAAATCTTTCTCCATTAATCATGGCATTGCAAACTCCTGGACTTTCTTTTGAAAGTTGAATACGGATTAAATTGCGATTTTTTATCCTTCTTTCATTTGAGTTTTCGATTTGCCGCCATGTTGGTGGAGATACCTATCCCTGTGTGACTACAGCTTTAACAGACCTCCCTTTTTCAGACCTCCTTCTCTAGCATGAATTCTAACTTAGATTTTTCTTTGGTTACGTCATAAATCCCTTGATGCTCTTTCTTGTCGCTTTTCAGGTAGTTTTTGATGATGCTAAACAGAGTTGAATGCTTGTTTACTACTATTGAGGTTGGTTTTCGTAGTCATCCCCTGTTCATTTACTTTATTATTCACTTGGGATAAATCATCAGTGTAAATGAGTTCCTTCATTATTTAAGCTGTAGTTTATTGTTTAAAGAATGCATTTAGCGATAATTTGTTATGTTAATTATCGTAGGTTCTATAATACGTTTAGTTATAACTTGCGTCAACGAATGAGTGAGCACTTGTCATTATTGTAGGTTCTATAATACGTTTAGGTATAACTTATGTCAAACGAGTGACCACTTGTCGTTAGAAACACAAAAACTTCAGAGACGAAAAAGGAAGACCCTCATATGGTAAATGAGTGAGTCAGAGATTTAGGATTGCAATTTTTTACTTTGACTAGAAATTGGGGATCTAGTTCAAGGAAACAGAATATAATTTTGCTGCACTTTTGTCTCTGTTAGAGTTATTGCTCATAAATGAAGATATTTAAAACCTGTTGTTGTAGTAGTCTGACTAGATGTGGTATATCTTGAAATGCCCAAAATATTTTCGAGCTGTTTACTAATCCAATTAGTTGTTAAAGTCTATTCTATTTGATTATGTAACTATTCACCTTGTAGGTGTTATAACATTTTTCCCTCATAGAAGTTTTTCTTATGTTTGTTCACTCTCAAAAAGTATATACCATTTGTTACATATTCTGATCAATTATTGGTACATTTATTCTTTGATATAGGTATCCCGTGATAGCATTGTAGCTGGTATCTGTATTGGATTGGCATAGACTGAGTGTTCTCACATATTTGATGGGTCTATTACAGATTTGGCACCTCCTTCTAAAGTTTCTCAATGTCCGTTTCTTGAGAATCAGGTGATTTTATATTTTACCTGTTAACGTTTTTCCTGCCCTATCAGCATTCTACTTAGTGGAGCTGTTCCTTCATAAGTGTTTGTCCATATGGTTCACTGAATATTGTGATTTAGTTAAAAGCTGAAGCAAACTAGGAAATTTATGATGGCTAAAAGTTCCACTGCACATTTACTATCTGCTCGGGTAGTTTCCTACATAACATTGTACTTAGAAAAGCAAAATTGGCATTGGGTTTATCAGTTTATAATGAATTACCCTTTAGTTACTTCTCAGTCATGCTGCTGAAAGTATCTGTTCTGCTATATGATTCATGTCTGGCTAAATGCCTGAATGCAGCCACTTATAAAAGTAAAAAGTCCCCAGAGATTAGATTATCCTTTCTAACGAGGCTCTAATATCTGATATTAGATTTTCTTTGCGTTATGTGGGCGAATTAGTCTACCTGCTTTATAGTACACAGTGAATAGTTCTGCTTTACCATTAATTATGGAAAAATGACTACTTGTTTACGAAAATAAGTAAGTAAACTGATATGTATCAGCATTTTGCATGGGCTAGAAATTATGAAGTTGTTATTTCCATTCATGATTCTGTTGATTCCAACTGTTTGTGTTACAAGGACCTTTCTGAAGGATATTGTTAATTCCGGTCTGTTTAAGATTTTTCCTTTTTAATGTCTAAAATCTTAGTCTCATTAGTTCTTTACTTGTTTTGTTGCAGATCTGGAATACATAGAAGTTCCAAAGGAAAAGAATAACTTTTTATTTCTTGTTTCATCTTTCTTCAGCAATTATTTCTTTTTGAGTTTCTTGTAAAGTTCGTAGTTAGGTAGTTTTGACTCGTGAAATTCGAGCACCATTGTAATAGTTTAGGGAAGCAGAAGAAGGGTTGATATCAATCTGACGGCTGCTTGAATTGTCTTGGCGTATTCTTCCCCTATCCAGAATAGGAGGTAAGATCTCTAACACCCTCGAATTTCCTTGTCAGTGGTTTTTTTTTGTTGTCACTTCGTATATCTATTTCTGAACTGCTTTTTAATAACTGATTTAGTTAGAGAATAAACGACCAGATAGATATCTAAAAGTAGGAGATGATCTAGATGACATTGGAGATGACATTTTTGGCTTTAGGATCACGTTTACTTTCCCTCGCATGAAAATGATAATAAGCAGGACAACCAAAAACATACTCCCTCCGTTTCTAGAAAAGTGTTACTTTCAGTTTTTCATTTTAGCCTAAAAATAAGCCAAATTAAATGAGTGAATGTACACTTTTCCAGAAACGGAGATAGTATTTTTCTAGCTTACTGTACCAAGCTTCCACCAGAGTTTTACTTTCCGATGCGGTAATTGATAAACGATTCATTAGGCATGCATAATCTGCAAGCCAAACCTGCTTGCCTAATCCAGTACTGGTACGTTCTCCGGTAGTTTGCTATTCGTGTGATCTGCCAACCCATCTTGGTATGAATTCCCCTTCTTTGATAAAATAACACTCCCCGTCTTCTTGGATTTGTGGGGAGTACTTATACTCGGCCCAATAGCCCGATCACATGTTTTCACTTTTGTGTTGGGCGCTTGTCTGGACCTTTTTCTAGAACCATGTTTTGGGTACCATATTTTTTTTTTGAGGGACCATGATTTCAATTTTAGGAGGACATTTGGAAGAAAAGTGAAGCCACCCCTTATCCACATATTTTAGTTAATGACCAAAATGTCTTTATATTATTTTATTTTTAGTTTTTTTAAACTATTTTTTTTGAAAAAAATACTTTTTTTAAATAAAAATTTATATTTAAAAAGAAATATTCAAAATTCAAAATTTTAATTTTTTTTTAGTTAGCTTTGGTTCAACGAGTACAAATTCGCAAGTATTTTCTAAGCATGAACCCTTTAGCGATATGCAAGTTCGTAGGTATTCTCCCGCAAACCCATTGCTTTTAATTTGTTTTTGATTGAAAAAATCGATTAGAAATCAACAAATTAGGTTTGAAATGTTAGTTACAGAGTATTGTTCGGTTAAGAAAATAGTTTAAAAAAACTCTAGTTTTCTGACCGAACTGAACTTCCTAAAACATAGAACACCAAGAACACGTCGGTTAGAACGAAAAAAATTTCCTTGCAAACCGAGCTCATAGTTCGGTGCGTTTAAAAGTTTTAGAAATTTTGTATTTAACTGAACTTTGAGTTCTGGATAGTTCACAATTTTTATAACAAGAACTCCTATCTGAAAATATCTTTGGATGGATGGTTCGGTTATATTCATAAAAATCTTTGCAAACCGAACCGAAAATTTGGTGCCTTCGCAAAAGTTTTAAAAATTTTGTACCTAGCCGACTTTGAGTTGGCTAAATTTAAAAGATTGCCACAATCAAATTGAAAAAACACCGTCTAACGAAATAAACCGGGTAATTAACATGATAAATAAAATCCTATGGTAACTTAGAATCTAATGAATGGTTGGCCAGATGCTCTGTGTCTGTCATGGCTCATAATACTTCTACAATGACTCATTATGCTTTATTGTCAGTGTCAGATGGATCGATGTCTACCTCTAAATAATTCATAATAAAAGAAAATGCACATAATGTGCCCCCAATAATGAAAATATACTATATGACCGCATGCGGTGGGGAGCCAACCGGGAAACCTTATCTTTTATTCCAAGTTCTTCTACATCCAATAAAATTACAGCCAAATTTGAGAAATTAAAGGAATCTGAAATTATATTGTCGTCTAGAAGAAATTAAAACTTTTGGATTGAAAATAATTAAAGTGTGCTTCGATTGCCCCAACAAATACGTGTAGCGTCAGTTAGACTCAGTAGTGTCATGACCCTTTAACAATATGCTTGTCTCGGCCATTTACATCTTCTACATAAAGCTACCTCCTAATAGCATATAATAAGAGTGAGT
Source organism: Papaver armeniacum (assembly GCA_023531295.1). NCBI lineage: Eukaryota > Viridiplantae > Streptophyta > Magnoliopsida > Ranunculales > Papaveraceae > Papaver > Papaver armeniacum. Next base: position 52,493 of record JAJJWW010009523.1, read on the forward strand.
CTACACTCACCGAAAATATCACTTCGCTTTACACCGAGAGAGGATCGCACAGATGGCGTGATGCGTGCTTAGCATCGAGATTTGTATGGGCAGATGTGGGCCCAATGGTTTGTGTCACTCGGTGCAAAACGAAGTGCACTTTTCACGGTGCATGTATCATTTTCGATATAATAATTGCCAAAAAAAAAAAAAAAACGGAGTGGGTAAGGAAGAAAGCACTAGTCCAAATAGTTTCGCAATCTGATATTTATGGGGTAAATGATAATCATCATATGATTCTATGGTGTATGATGGTGTAATTTGATAACCCACATAATCTTCTGCATGAGCATCAGATTGAAATTCCTGCAGTTAAATTCTAATGTGCCAAGAGGTGTACAAGAGGCAGTATCGTTATTTGACCGTTTGGATGGTGTGACTACCTTAGTCAACTGTTAAAATTTGGTCAGATCAATATCTTAAAGATCTCCATCACAGTCGTCCGTAAGTGATACAGTTGATAGAATCTGTTACAAGTGAACCCTAAATTTAACGGTAGATCCTATAACCCTTATAAGTAGTAGTATAGGTGAACCCTAAACTGTGCCTCCCATTGTCTCTCTTCTCTCTTTGTAGAGAAGAAAAAAAAAAAAAAAAATATGTAACTACAAAATCATGGGGGAAGCAAGTGATGGTGGTACTTCTACAGCATAACAACAAGAAGCATCATGATTTATCCTCTCAATATCTCAATTTCCCATTTTTCTTCCATATTGTAGTTTTTTCGGAATCTTCAATTTGATCTCCTTATTTAGTTTTCTCTGGCAATTA